>CAUYRT010008305.1:0-20995 GCA_963574885.1 Lepilemur ruficaudatus | reverse complement strand
AAGTAGTGTATATATGAAAAAATTGTCAAATAAAATAAAATCAATAGTTGAGCTTAAATTAGTTAATATAAAGTGAAATCAGCCGGGCCTGGTGGCTCATGCCTGTAATCCTAGCACTCTGGGAGGCCGAGGCGGGCGGATTGCTCAAGGTCAGGAGTTCGAAACCAGCCTGAGCAAGAGCAAAACCCCGTCCCTACTAATAATAGAAACAAATTAATTGGCCAACTAAATATATATAGAAAAAATTAGCCGGGCATGGTGGCGCATGCCTGTAGTCCAAGCTACTTGGGAGGCTGAGGCAGAAGATCGCTTGAGCCAAGGAGTTTGAGGTTGCTGTGAGCTAAGCTGACACCACGGCACTCTAGCCCAGGCAAAAGAGTGAGACTCTGTCTCAAAAAAAAAAAAAAAAATGAAATCATTTAATGCATTTTTGTTTCTCTATAGTCACAGCTATCATTTTGAAAGAGATTCCTGGATAAAACTCTCCTTATTAATTGCCAAAAGATTGTGTACTCATGACTTATCATAACCTATCTCTTTATTTAGATTTCTGAGAATCAATTATGATAACAAAATTCTCCATTTCTAATGAATTAGTTGGCACTACTTTCCCTAACTGTGTAAAATCTTTGCTCACAAACTAGTTTGGTGATTTTGATTAAAATACACACTGTACTGGATATCTGTAATATCTGTGTGTGTGAGAATGTTTAATTGACTTGAAACCCAAAGATACTTGTTAGTATTGGTACAACTTTATGAACACTTTATAAATATCTTCTTGTAATTTTAGTTTTCTACTTTAAATTCACATAAAACTTGTAAAAAATAAATTTTAAACACAACAAGGAGACACATCTATTCAGAGGTAACTGAATAATTTGACAAAGTCCTCCAGTATCCACCCATGTGCCCTATTTGTATGAGAAAGCGTGTATTATTATTTCCTTTCTAAGGCTCTCTGCTATTAGGAAATCACTGGGTTTCTCTTAAACAGAGGTTGTTGTGTATATTGATCTCCTTAAGAAGACAATTTTAAACATATTTTTATATTATTTATAGAAGATACATTTCATTCCACATTTCACCTAGGAATACCAGTGATTAAATGTCCTTTAGTTATTCCCCTAAGAGAGATGAGGGGCAGCCCCAGGTCAGTGTACCTGAGAGTGGGTCCTTTAACCCAGCCCCAAACAAACAACGTTTGGGATTTTGAGGACTGAGAGGATCACATTAGGACAGCAGAGGCCTGGACGTTCTTGAGACACAAGAGGAGCTTTGCCAGGGGCACTCTAAGACATAACACTTGGTTTCCCTGCTCACCTTCACCTTTTCTCCTTGTCCTTACTGATCCCCCATTTGTACTCCTAATTGTCGACTCTATTCCATTAAATAAGGCTTAATGTATATTAACAGGTTAGAGGGAAGAAGGAAAGTACAGACACTTAAAAGAGTAAAAGTTAGAGATAATGCAAGGAAGTAAAACACTATAAAACGATTTTATATGAAATATACTTTCCTATTTCTTCCCAATTCCATTCTCACCTCATTTGCATTTCATCATTTTTCTCTTCTTTCTACTTTCTTTCCCAATTAAAGACCCTAATAACCAATCCATTTTTGCTAGTGTTTGCAACTGTGTAAAGATCACAATTTTTGTGACAGTATCTTTCAAATTAGTCATGATAACCCAAATACCCAGCAACCCAGGTCTCTAGTCCCCACATTTGGAGCAATCAGTGGCCCCATCCCTTCAGTTCTTCATTCACTGACCCCAACCTCTTTTGTAGGCTCCACTCTCCATGGCATCAAGAACTAGGAAGTGTATTCAAAGTGACAGAATGCCACAATGCTAGTTACCCCAGACAATGTACACACTAGTAGACGGCGCATAGGTAGAACAAGTTCCTCTGTAAGTCTTGAAGAGTCTTCTATTTTCTTTATCAGATAGAAGAGGTGATACAACCGACATACCCTCACACTGAATATCTCATGCTGATGGCTGAGGCAATGGTAGTCCACCTGAGCCTGAGAAGCATTCAAGCTTGCTGACTCAACACATTGTGATTTCAAAATTTAACAGCCATTACTCTGTAAACTTACCCTGCCTGGGAATCAAACTTCAAAATGTCTTCCCGGGTCTCCCCCAAACAACTCAAAATACAGCCAGCTAAAACTCATCTGTTTACAATTTGTTTCACTTGCATGCGACATTTTCCATCATCATGAAACAGTTGCTTCAAATTCTTACAGATTTTCTTTTCTGCAATATATGTGTAGTCACAGGAATATAAATACTCTGTAGCCTTGACAGACTTATATTGCTAATAAGACAGCAATCAGCATCCCCCACATACCTGTGACCATAGGATCTTCATAAGTCTTCTTAGTAGATATATTCTAAGTTGATATATTCTAATATACATGAGTTTTTGTATATTTAATTTTATATTATTGTTGTATGTTCTGTTTCCCAGAAGCAGATGCAGAGATAAAGAATGGAATGTGTAGTAGACAGGATAATGGTCCTCCACAGATTCCATGTCCTAATCCCAGGAACCTGTGAACATACCTAATGTGGCAAACACACCAGGCATATATGAACAAGTTCAGAGTCTTGATGTGGGAAGGCTATCCTGCATCATCTGGGAGGGCCCGACCTAAATACAAGGGTCCTGACAATAATGAGATAGGAAGTTCAGAGTGAGAGAAGGAGAAGTGACGATGGTAGCAGGAGTCAGAGTGGCCCTGAGCCATGGAACACAGGCAGCCTTTAGAAGCTGGACAAGGAAAGGAAACTGATCCCCCCGCCCCACCAGAGTCCCCAGAAAGTTGCTGTCCCTGCCAACACCTTGCTTTGGAACCTCTGACCTCCAGCACCGTATGATAATAAATTTGTGTCATTTTAAACCACTAAACTTGTGCTACTAAAAAGTAGCAATTGGAACCTCATACCGGTGGCATGATGTTTATTAGGGATCAGTGTCTGAGAAGGGGAGGAGGGAGAAGGATTGTGCAAAGGAGAAGACTGGATCTCTGTATCCCGGAGCGGCGGAGCCCGTAGCGCCAACCAGAGTGTCCCACATCGGGCAGCAATGGCCGATGTTATATCCCCACCTGGTTCAGTTACCAGATTAGGCCTGTCCTGGGGAGACATAAGTTCAGTGAGGCTGCCGTTGGCAACTACAGCAGACCCTCTCGTGTGTGCTCTCTGCTGACTGCACTTGTTGCTGAGGGACAGGAAGTCCTTCCCTGGAAAAGAAGAAGTCCCTGAAGTCTGTCTTCCTTGAGGAAGTCTGTCTTTGAAAAATCTGGATATCACATCATTGTGCATAGCCCTGTCACCCCTGGGTTGCACAGGGGGTCTGGATTCCTCCCTTCTGAATTGTGTAACTGTGGAGGTACTTCTTCCTGACAATGAGGTCAGTGAATGACCTCTGCTAAGACAATGAGTCCTTTTCTTACCTGCAGATCCCTGGACCCAGGAGCCCCAAATCTCCAGATGACACCTACAGTTTATAATTTAGTTTGTTACAGGTGAGGAGCAAGGGCACACTGCACAGCTGACAGCGTGTCAGCCTGAATAGCAGAGCCGTGCCTCTCCTTGCTGACCAAATGAGCTTTCCTTTAACGGCAATCAGAATTTAAAGCAGGCGCTCTTGGATGTGATGCATCTTCCCTACGAGTTGGGGCTGGGAGTGAGGGTGGAGAAGTGACTGAGGAATCTGCACTTTTCCCGTCTCCTCACCCCAGCAGGGCACTGAGCTGCAGTGATTTTACTCCTTGAATACCTGTGGCCTGGTCTTTTGTCATTGACTTCTAGGATGAAATACAGGAATCATCGTTTCAAGTTCATGGGGTGAGGTGTAAGAGTGGAACTTAAAAGTTTGCTTCAGCCTATTTTTGTGTCGTTGCCTCTCCCGTGACTCTCCCTGACTATGCTGTGGCCCGCCCAATTCTGTCCTCCCTCCCCCCCTCCCACACCAGCTTTTGGAAACGTTCAGCTTTTCACAGCATTCTGCATGATTTTTGCTACTTCCAGAATCCAGACTTCTCCATGTAGCTTCTGTGGTTTTTCCAGAGTTGATTTTGGGTGAGAGAGTCAATTTTCTGCCCCATTCTAATGGCCAAATCTAGCTGACGGGCTGCTTCAGACTTTGATATGAATGCATTGCTGTTGTTTTAACTCTGATCCTGATAATTTCAAGGATGATGGGGAACACAGACATAAAAAATTTTGAATGACTGAAGGCAAAAGGAAAAGGAAGAGCTGGCACTAAGCATGGCCTTAGGATGGGTTCTCATTTAAGAGATATTTGTAGCGTATTTATTCAAGACAAGGCCTGTGTAGTTTGATTCCAGTTAAAATATGCAACCTCTGCTTGCAGAGAAATAGAACCAAGTCATCTGAGTGCACAGTTCACAGTCTCAATTAAATTAATGGGCTGGTCTGTTTAGGTAGAGCAGAGCCAGTGATGCAGTGTCTTTTTAAAATGATACCTTAATAAAGACAGATTGTGTTATCAGTCATTCCCACGGAACCTGATCACATTTTATAACACAAGAAAATTAGAAGTAACTACAATTAAAGGTAAACTTAAAGTAATAGAATTTCTGAGCTCAATTAGAACCTGTTAATCTTTAAACACCTTTAATGTCTGAACTTAACATCTGATCTTATCTCATGTTAAAATGCTTCTTTCTGAAGTCAAAAGCCAGCTTGGAACATTCGTCAAAACCCCAGTGATTCTGGCTGGCTTTCTATTTATTTATTTATTTATTTTTAGGTCTGAGATGTCTGGATTTCTATAAAGCTTTTTTGTTTACTTGACAAAAAATTTTCAAAGAATGTATCTATCTATTAATCAGACTTTCAATTTCTACCTCCCTACCAGAAGTTAGAGGCTATTAATAAGAACTGTACAGGAAAAGAGGAATATGCCTACAAACACCTTTCCACAAAAGAATAATTTAAAAGTCCTCCAAGATTTATTTCCAATATGTATGCCCATATATTGTTTTGGGCTCTAACTTGGAACTAATCTTCACTCATAATAATATGCATGTCAGGAGATTTTTTTTTTTTTTGTCTCTCTACCTTTGCCATACCTACTTCTTACTAAATATTTAATATAGAGACTACGGTTATGGACATCCAAGTGTATTTTCCCCATTATTATCTTTTATAGAATTGAAAGAGTAGCCAGGGATCTGAGCCAGGAAACAGTGCGGCTTGATTCACTGGGTAGAAAAAGGCTATTTGGTTGGGCGCACCTGGATTCTAATTTCAGCTCTGATACCGACTGAACCGGACAAGCTAGTGTCTACTTGTTCGTTCTCTGCTTCCTCAACCTGAAAAAAAATGACAATACTCAACAAGTACAACAAAGCAAGGTTATGTCATGACAAAGGCACTTGTAAAGTGTCTCACAGAATTGCTTGTTTGCTAAATAAATTACTGCCTTTTCTTTCTTTTTCTTCATGAAATACATAAAAGTTTTCCAGCCCTCTAGTTAATCTAATCTATATTAATTATATACATATAATCATATATTATATTTATACACACACATATACACACACACTTAATTTTAACGGATCTCTTTTCTCTTTAAGAATTTTCTAACAACTGTACAAAGTGCTTTTCTTAGAGTGTGTAACTTTTTCATGTTCTGATACATTATGGTGCCAATAAAATTTATATTCTGTCTTTAATTAGCTACTTAACATTCTCCAAATACGTAATAAATTTTGACTGATTCGGTGCCCATTTATCAATGTTACCCTATGTCAATTCATTTATCATATTTATCCAATTACATATATGAGTCCCTTAAAAACTCTGAGGTTTTAGATGATAGATTCTTATCTTATTTATCTGTGTGTTCTGGATGGAGTGCTAAAAAGAAGTAGCTGTGCAATCAACATCAGTTAGATTGAGCACATCCCAAACTCTTTCTGTCCTCCATCAGTTTGAAAATCTTCACTTATGACTTTATTTTCCCATTAAATTTGAATTCGCTTTATTGGCATCACCAAACATTTTCCCATTCTTGGAATCTGTCAAAGCCATCCATTACCGAGTCAATCGATTCTGTTATTTTTTTTCTTTAACATATTAACATCTTTAACATCCAAGTGGTCATTCTCTTTAAAATTCTCACAGCCTTAGTTCAGGGTGTGTTTATAATTCATCTGAATCACTGCATTTCGTTTCTCACTGACATCCGTGCCTCTGGCCTACCCTCTTTCAATTTCACGTATCCTACCAAAGCTCCTTTAAAAAATAAATTACTTCCCGTGGTAGATTACTTGCAAAGATGCTTGCAACATTTTCTCCCATTCCCTGTATGGCAGCCCTTTTGCATTAGGATGTTACCACTCTTCTAGGGAATGCTCTGTTTCCCCAATGCTTGAATCTTGGCTGACATTGTGACTTATTTTGATTAAAGGAACATAGCTGAAGTGATATTTTGCAACTTCCAAGTTTAGAAACCTTGCAGCTTCTGCTTTTGCTGTCTTGGAACATAATGCTACTATGAAGAAGCTCAGAGTAGCCTGCCAGAACACGAAAGCAAACTTAGCAGGGACAGAGTGCCCCAGCCATGGCCTTCTGAACCAGTCAGCCTCCTTGTGAGCCCATGTCTCACTACAGTTACATGAACGATTCCTGGTAAAACTACCTAGAGAACCACTCAGGACAAATTGAGCCCACGACAGAATGTTATCCCACACAATCGTGAGCAAATAAAATGGCTATTGTTTTAAACCACTAAGAACTGGGGTGGTTTTAACCCAGAAATATAAGTGATACAGATATTGGTGCTCAGAAGCGCGTGTTGCTGTAATGAAAGTCTGAAATTCGTGACATTGGCTTTGGGACTAGTGGCAGATGGATGTTGTTGGCCAAGCCGAGTTTGGTATCCAAATTGGTGATAAAGGCTGGGAAAGAAACTTGTTGAAAACTGGAAAAAGGACAACTTGTGTTATGTATCAGTGAACAGCTGGCAAAACCATCATCTGTGATAACTTAGCAGGTAGAACACAGCTCAAGAGCTATGTAGACAGAACGTGGAATGTGTCGCTGAGTGCTTCTGTTCCCAGTAAAGTACTAAAAGAGAGTGATGAGCTAAAAATAAGAAAATTTTCAGTTTTCCAACAGAATAGCAAGGAAATATGGAGGGCTCTTTTATTTGCTAGTTTGGAAAATAAAATTGTTCTTATTTCTAGATACTTTAGGCTGCAAGACATTTTCAAAGTAAGAAATGATTTCTCTATAAAGATCAACTCCTGACTATGACTGTGTAAAGCTTTATCAAGACCTAAAAAAGGTATTCAGGGTGGTGCCTGGTAGACATTCTCAGCGAGGTGAAAGGCGTCTGAGACTACAGAGGACGTTGTTTCGCCACACCCAGGCAAACCGCCCATCAGCTGAGAGAAGCCCGACTCTAACAGAATTGCTGGTCTGACTTTTGATTAATGGAATAACTTATAACTTGATACATAGGATACCCTCAATGTGTTTGAGGGAGTTTTCCAAATTAGACTAAAAAACACTAGAAAAGTTCAAAATGAAAAGCTTTGGGTGCTCAAGCTTCTGAGTTGGACACAGTTTGAGAAAGCTCCTCAGCTTTAAATATATATAATCCATTTCTTATAAATACAAAAAAAAAAAAGTCTCAGAGAACAGAGCAAAGACCCAGATAATTTGCCAAGAACCAAGAAAAATATGAATTTGGAAACCTTGTCCGAGGATAAGAATTTGATCCTCATCAAGGAGCATGCTCCCTCCCTGGAGTAGAGGGACCTGGCAGTGGGTGCCTGTCTGGAGTCAGACCTGCTCTCTGCCCTTCTAGAATGCAGCGCTGCCTTGGGGGACTCTCAGTTGAACCAGTGAGTGAATGAGAGCTAGAGGAGCAGGAAAAAACACCCAGCTCGTGCCCTTAGATGAACCAGTAGAGCCACGGAGAGCCACCTGAGTGACTGCAGGCAAAAATCAAGGAAAAAACAAACAAATGTTCAACCCACCTAAATTACTGGATCATACAATTGTGAAGAAACAAAATGACTCTCATTTTAAGTCACTAAGTTGTGACTTGGTCTGTTATTCATTTCCTTTACCCAATAATTTCCCATTTTACTATTTCTTGCATAATTAAGTATTTAAATCTGTAAGTCAGGTACCTAGTTATTCACATTTAAAATTACTACTTCCTTAAAATTTAATCTTCTTTGTTCTTCCCTATAGCCCTCCAAAACGTAATGATTATTTTACAAAATTTTAAGTAATCTTTCATATTCATCGCCATAATTAGTATTTCCTACATTTTCTTGTGCCATCATCCAAATATGTGTTGACTTTTTTTCAGAATGTAGGTAAACGTCACATCATCTACAAGTCTTCTCTGACTTTGTAACCTACCCATTCGTTGAAATATACCCTCACATGTATATCGTCATCTTTGTCTGCCTGGCAAAACATATACTTTTATTATGGGAATATCTAGTCAGTTGAACTCATAACCTTGAATTAGTGTCAATAAAATATCTAAAATTGAACAGGCGTGTAAGGGAATTTTTTTTAGTTAAGCCCACTATATTCTTCTTGTACCCTAACTGTATTTTCTTCAATTATCTTTTTGCCTCCTGCTGAGAAACGTTCTTATTCTCTTTCCATCATGCAATTAGATCTATTTTCCATTTAACTTTGATAATGAAAAAAGAGTCATATTCCTAGATTTCAAATTCTCAGTCTTTTTCTACACTGCACATATTGAGAGGATTTTTATAGGTCATCGGTTTTCGTAATTGGCTTTATGTTGATTATATTTAAGCACTACAGAAATAGTGAGGGAAACACTGGCTGTGGAACCTCTACCTTATAAAATTACTAGACTGCAGTCCAGTGGCTTCTCATATAGAAAGCCTTTTTAATAAGAACAATAAGTAACTTGCAAGCCGGTAAAAGCCGTTTTTCAACTAACTAAATCATGACAGTAGAAATGAATTCTTACATGGTTGGTGAAGTATATTGTTTATAGTAAGGCAGATACTTTCTCAAGCTTATTAAAAAAAGAGAGACAGTCTTTTTGTTTGTTTGTTTCTATTGATGGGTTTATCCAGCCATAAAAGATGCATTTTCTTGTATTTACCATTTCATTCTGCTGATTATTACCAACACAGTGAGCTGGTAAATGCAATTTCTAGTTTGAATATTTTTTGAGAGCAAATTAAAAACAGAGTTTGATAGTTTTTTAGGCCATTAAAATAAAATGCAAAATACAGCTTATGAAAATACTTCATTAAACAAAAAGATAAAAATATCATATGACAAATAGGCGCTGAAACTGGAAGCTTATCAGTAATCGGATGATATTACATAAGAGTAAATGAAATAACTGTGGATTCTCATTCTCAGAATAAATAGCCAGAAGACAGCTATTTAAACTTTGGGGGATGATAGCGGCAGACTTTGTAATGATGCCTTTGAAGTTGCTATTCAGCTATCAAATATTTTGAACAGTACTGTTTGATTGTAAAATAAAACCAACTAAGGCAAAAATTAGCAGGAAATTCAAATATAAATTCTAATTTCTTTATTCTGTAAAAACTTGATAAAAATGACAGTTGTGTGATTTGAATTGTTTTTTCTCACCGATTTTCAGAAAAAAATGTATTTCAAATAGAAATCATGAGGTATAATCATACAGGAGAAAATATGTCAATATTTCCTTATAACCCTCAATTAATATTTTTAACAACAAAATCTTATTCATCCATAGTAATGAACATGGGTTTGGGGAGAGATTCCGCAGATACTCAATCTAACTGAGGAAACCAACCTTATCCATTCAAAATAATTGGGTAATTATATGTATAAATTGTACACTAGCATTAATATGATTTGAACCTTGCCTGTATAGGAGACAGTGTTTAATAGTTGAAATGCAAATAATGACTTCTTCACACAGCAGAACTGTGTGATATCTCTAATTTGCAGTGATGTGTACATGTTCCATAGTCAGTACACCTTTCTTAGGAAAACAAAATTAATACTTAGAACATTGGGAAGCCTGTTTCTATTAATCTAAAGTAGACTGATACGGGGTACAGGAGAACTAGAGAATTAATACTCATTATTCCTATATGTCACTTTCTAGAAATTCAAATATTCCTGGCAGCCAGAAATATTGTCTCTTTGTTAGACAATTCTGAATATTTAACATTTGTGAATGTAAAATGATTTTTATTTGTCTTCGAATGCCCTAATTCCTTAAATGTTTAGTCATCAGAAAAGGGAAAAACTGGTTTGAGTAAACCAACTCGAGTTAAGAAGACATAACTAGGAATTAAAGATTTTCTACAAATAATTAATACAGTAGTGATTACAATATGCGAGTGTAGGGGTGGCAAAATCCACCTCCATCATCGTAGGATCTTGGCTGGATCCTAGAATTAGATTGATACAAAAAGCATACACATTTATTTAATACAGGTTGTATGTGGCATGTGAGATTTCATAAGGAAATGAAGACACCTAAGAAGCAGTTAGAGTCAGCTACTTATACACTGAATTGGACAAAGAATGGCAAACTTGAAGACATGATAAGGCAAACGGCCATGGCTTAGGATAGTCGCTTGGATAGAAAAGTGACTAAAAACATAAGGGTTAGTTTAACAAGGTTTGTTTGCGCAGAATTCTCTTGGCATTATCATGCCATCCTTGACAATAAGAGTGTTGCTTTTTTCCTAGGATAGGGAGGACATCTTTCACGTCTGAATTTCATCTTTTACTTATAACAAACAACACAAAGGTCAGACTGATCTTCTTGCACCTGTTGTTTCCAAGTTCCTTTAACTGAAGTAATTAATACGTCAGGGTGGCATATTTTTAAAATTTTTATTAATATTTTTAAATTTATTCTTGACATATAATAATTGTACATATTTATGGGGTACAATGGAATGTTTCAATACATGTGTATATAACTTAATGATCAAATCAGGGTAATTACCATATCCATCACTTTAAACACTTGTTCCTTCTTTGCGGTGACAACATTCAAGGTCTTCTCTTCTAGCTGTCTTGAAATATATAATACGTTGTTATTTGTTATAGCAAATGCAATACTCTGTTTTCCAGGATTTGCTGCCAGTAATATTGAAATACTACTATCCACAGTGATATTTTCTTAAAAAGTGAATTATAAGTATAACCTCATCAACATTCTATCATCAAATGCTCCACTTCTGGAAGATCTATGATCCAGAATGTCCCTTCATCCACTGGAGTCTTTTTAGGGAAGATTACTGAGGAATGAGAGCTTGGTCAAAATAAATATCTTAGAGGAAAAGAAGTCAAGCTGTCAGATAATGTCTCTGGCCATGAAAGAGTCACATAGTGGATTGTGAAAGAATCTAGCTGAGGAGAAGGAAGTTAGTCAAGTTGGAAGGCCGGTCTGAGGACTAGATTTACATCCTCTCCCGCCGTTCTCCCTACTCTAGTCCCTTATCACACGTTGAAAACTCATATTATCTTCCATTTCTCTTCTCCTGGCAGTCATTCCAAACCCTCTAGAAATAACGGCTGCGGCAAACTAGATTTGGGGAAAAATAAATTATTGATAAGCATGAAAATAGTGCTTAGCTTCACCAGCAACCTTAGATAAATAAATGATAAGAAAATATCTTCAGAGAGTTTTAAAGAAAGGAAATAGTGTTATAACGCGTTCCAAAGGATTACACTTTTGTCTCATTCTGATTTTCAAGGCAGAATAAAGCTTTGTATATGTAGGCCTGAAAATATAGATGATTCAGATTTTAAAATCATTAATAAACAAACCTTATTACAGTGAAAACATACTTGTATTTCACTGCTTTAAAAGGTATTATATACCAGAATAGCTACAACCATATTATAAAAACTCCACTGGGCTAAAGCTAGTCATCAATATGGTTAAATTTTTTTATAAGATTGGGTAACCTTGTTTATATACACAACTGATTCTCAAAATTATTTTCAGTGTCTAAGAATAATAAAAAGTAATGGTTGTTGCCTGTTTTATGTTGTCAATAATGAAGAGTGAAAGTTTTGAAAGTGTAAGTGGGAAAAGGATCCCAAAAGTGTACAGTACTCTAAAATGATTCTCAGCTATCTATAAACCTGTTGTTCCCCAGCTCAAAAGTCACCAGTTACTCATGCACCACGCTATCCATTCAGCTCAGGGGTTCAAAAGGAGCATGTAACTCTAGTACCTCTTGCATGCCATTTGCTCGCTTAATAAAAACTAGCCAGCAAAAAGTTGGGTAACTTTTGTAAAATTTTCTCCATATTCAGTGAACATAGAACAAACAGGTAACTACTGTTCAGTAATTGATATGGACAGCAATAAAAAAGGTGAGTTATTTTTAATGTTAGAGCTTTTATGAGTTTTCTGAAGGTGTAGGAAATTAAAAAAAAAACAAAAAACAAAATCACCACCATAGCTATGACAAACCTTACTAGCTGTATCTTCTCAAAGCTCTAAATATTTGTAATATTCTAAATTGATCAATGTAATAATAGTCTACCAGGAAATGTAACATGGCATATCCATAAGCAGAAATAATATTAAAAATTGTCACTTTGAAGAGTAACCGTGAGAGCAGAGTATTGTGAGTGCTGGAGCAGGTGGTTCCTAAAGACTTTTTTTCCTGTACCAGAGAGTAAGCATTGAATTCTCAAATCATATGGAAGTTCAGGGGTCACTAAGGAAGAACACTGGGGAGAGACAAATGTAAACACTCAGGAGCTTAGAGCAACTGCAGGTTACCATAGGAAATGAAAATATTTTAATATTCTAATAATTCATACAAGTGTATTGGTTTTGATGACAGAAAATTCCAGAACATCCTTGGCCTTCATAAATACATTATTGCCAAACATGCCAAACATCGTAGGGGTTTTGAGAGGCCGACAGTGAAGAAAATATTGTCAGTAAATTAAAGAAACAAATAGCCCTGTGGAAGGAATGAACAACGTAGGATGATAAAGTCTGTATTGGGGGGTGCTCATGAGTTTATATGTACAGAAAGAGGAATAACTAATCCCCCAAGAAAAGTAGAGAAAGTTGGGCTATAGGAATGGACATTTGAGATTGATCGTGAAGAATATGTAGAACTTTGTTAAATGGAGGAAAAAAAATAAATCTTTCCCAATATTTCAGTAAATCTGAAAGGAAAAATTATTTATTAGAAGTATTAGTCTACTGAGCATGATTGACAGTTGTTACTGAATTCAAGTATTAGGCCTGGTAGTAACTGATGGCATTACTCTTCCAAACAAGATTGATCTATGTATGCCTCCCTTCCACTGGGCAGTTTTTAGAATACTATGTGGTCAAATAATATATATTTGCATGAAGTTACTGACAAGGAACTTTTCTAAAAAATATTAATATATTGTCAGAAATTATGTGAGTGAACCACACAACTATTAAATAATCATGCATGCACACATACTTTAGGTGTGTGTATATATATGTGTGTGTGTATATATATATACACACACACACCCCTAAATAAAGTTCACAGTATAGAGTTAGAAGAAAAAAATTCTAAAAATTGGAAACTATTGTATAATCCCATTTCTCAAAAAAACACAAACAAAAACAAAAAAACCCTAAATATTTCATATCTATGTGTAAAAAATTAGTATAAATATACTCCGTATGGTTATTTTGAAGTACTGACATTGTTGATACCTTCTTATTATATGCATTTTTTATTATTCTACAATAAATTAGTTGTTTATTAAGTAAATACATACATTTTAAAAGAAAACTATATTATTTTTATATATGAATGAATAATAGACGTAAAAATGTGATAATTGAAGCAGTGTTTGAAGTAGAAAAACATGACATTTTGATAAAAAAATAAATTAACATAAAACATTATGTGTCTTAAATAATCCTATATCAGTGATATGGATTCTTGAGTAGGTTTAAAGATTTCTTTATGAAGTTTAATGGTTTTATTACAGTATGCAAAGTTGCCTTCCTGAAAGTCCTTCTAACATTACTTCCAAATTAACTCCATGACTTTAAAAATGCTAATTAAATTTCCCATAACTCAGTTTCCTTAGTTTTCAAATGTGAGTAAAATATAGAAACCTCTCCATAGCTTTGGTATGAGGGTAAAATGTAATAATAGTTGTAAGTGATACAGATTCCTTGGATGTGTCGCTACTGCTTTCTCAAAATGCACCTTTCTCCTGGCAAAAAAGTGTCTCCTCTGGAGAAACTAAAACATCCGGTAATATAAATTCTTTGTTATTACAATTTTGAAGAGTGCTATAGTCTCTCAATAATTTTATCAACAGTCTTCATTAATAGTGAGACAATTTCTTTACCAGTTATTGCTTGAACACAAGTGAATAACTCTGGCCCTGAACTTGCTTTATGAACAATTAAAGTACTTGGTTTCGCTTTGATAATTATTACAGGCACAAGCCAAGCAGAAAACATAAACGTAGTTTGTTGGTTTGGAGTTCAGGTAATTCATTTCATAAAGGAGGGCAAATTAGAGAACTGAGTGTAGTTTAAAACTTCTACTTGATGCAAGAAGAAAAAAGTCACAGTGTGAATTCACATCTGAACACTGAAAGCAGTGCCTCAGTGTTCAGAAGGAACAGGGATGCCCGTTTAACCTGAAACTAAAGCACATTCATTCTTAAAGAGGACGCCTCTATTTTACTATGTTTTAATATGAAAAAATAAAAATGAGTCATTAAGATCGGAAGTGATTAGAACTCTCATGTAGTTCAGACCCAATCAGAAGATATCAGTGGTTTCAGAGGACCAAAATCTTTTGTCAAGATTAACTCAAATATTTCTTAAATCTGCCATCTGCTACTGCCTTCTTCTAAACCGTCACAAACACTTTTTCCATTGTTATCCCAAGCTCACTGTATTTTCTATACTGCAGTCAGTATCTTAAAATTTGCAAACTGTTAATCATGTTGATGGACTTTTCAGAAAATCTCTCAAGTAGTATCCAATAGCTTCTAAAATTACTGATCTCGCCCCTCATTCCCCCCACCCAGGGACCACACTCTACAAAGCTAAGGGCTGTCTGTAGCCTACTTAGCTCTCTGGTCTCACCCCTGGCCCTTTTGTGGGATTTCTGTCAACCATCTCCTCTGGCCCCAAGGCTGTGTGTGATTCACCCACTAGGTGCACTATACCCTCCTTTTTAGAGTTTTGGTACATTCTGTTCCCTCCTCCAAGCCAGTCTCCCTCCTTAGCCATTCCTGATTAATGCTTCTAACTCTTCAGATTTTGATTGAAAGGGCACATTCAAAGCCACAACTTCTCTGATCAGCCCTTAACTCCACAGCCGTGCTGAGCATGCCACCAGTTCTCTGGAGGCCACCAAAGTCCTAAAAGATTTAAATGCAAATCTGTTAATAGTGTTGCTTGTGCTGTCCGAACATAAGACAATCAGCTTTGCAGCTATATTCAATGTACGCAGCCTATTTACACACCAAACAAATGGGGGAAATGTGAAGACGCACATCTTGACAAGGTTGGCTGGAGACATCTTAGACGACCTTTGTCAAAGGAACTTTTTGTTGTAGAAATTTAAAACTTTTCACCAAAGTTGGTTTTTTGTTGTGTTTTTTTTTTTTTTTTGGTTTTGTCTTGTTTTTCCTAATTAGTATTATTTAATGTATGCAGAGATTTGAAATGTGAAAGGAAAAACACAGACTAGGTCAGACACCATTCAATGTGTGAATTCATTATTTTCTATTCTGATGTTATGAAAATAGAAAATGGACAAGTGAATTGGGATAAAAATATAGTTGCAACCCAGATATTAGCAATGACTATTTTCTACTGCTTACATATCCTACAAAACTGTGTTTTTCCCTTGTGCATATAATAATACTTCCCCATTTTACTTTGGTACAATCTTTCATGTTGATGTTTTTTGAACTTGTCAATTATTTCCTCTTTCCAGAAAAATGTTTCATTTTATTTCATTTCCATTCTTGTCCTTATGTTTTCTTACTCAAATAGTTTTATAAGTTGTAGTTGCTATGATTTATCTCCTTTGTTTCATTTTGTTTTTCTTAACCCTAGGCCTAACACCAATATCAGAAAAATTTAGGGTATGTTGGAACTGAAGAAAAAGTTCAAGGCTACATGAAAAATAATTTTATTTCCTCTTTCTATACAGCAGGGGAGGCCAAATTTTACCTTTATCCCCTTAGGTTTCTAACAGGGCCTGAGATTTACGTTGGCATAAAATAAAAGGAAATAAATCATACAAATTTAATATAAATTTTACATGACTGGGAGGTCTTGTAAATAAATGGAGACCCAAAGAAGTGGTAAAACATAAATGCCTTTATATTAGGTTGAACAAAGACAGGCAATTGTGGAAAAGTAAATTATAAGAAGAGGCTAAAGGCGGGTAAGAATTATTGTAACGAGGGCATTTTGTATAGAATTCTCTCAACTGTGACAACCCATCGAAGAAAGTTTTTTTTCTCCTGATACAGGAAGAGTATCTAGCTTTCACATGGGAATTTTTATACCCTGTTTTCAAGAAGAAAAGAGATTAGAATGCCCTTCTTGCATTTGCTGTTTTTCTGTGGCCTTCAGCTAAAAATAATCCTCATGTCAAAGCCATGTGTTTGGGGGCATATTTTTGCCACTCTTCAATACCAATTTAAATTGGCGCTCTGAGAAAGTCACCTCAGATGTTAATATACCACCTATGTTTTGTTATTTGTGAAACTGAGGAGGCTACCTAAAAATCCAGTGGTATGATTGAAAGATCATGAGTCAATTTCATGGTTGACCGAAAAATGTAATGATTCCTCTCAAAAATTTGTTAGAAGAAACATTTGATAATTATTGTTTTCAGTAAAGTATTTGATTATTGGAATTAGTTCTATCTTTTTCTTTGTTTCTTTGGAACAGAAAAGAATCTCTGTCCAAGGTAGAAATCATTCGTGTTTTGTATCACAAAATTCAAATATTTTAGAAATACTTTCCTGGTTACAGTCAGTAACACATATAAGCTTAGCAGGACGATATCAAAATCAATTCATAACAGAATCTTTCAGAGATGAAGTTTCTTGTGTGAGTGGGTGTTTTAATTATAAAAAAAATTTTTTTCTGTCTGTAGTCTATCCAAATATTTTCACTAACAAGTTGTAAGGGAGGATAAACCTTACAATGTAACATTTTATTTTTTTTAATTTATATTGTAAATGGACAATTTATAATTACATAAACTAATGGGGTACAAAGTGATATTATAATTTATGAATACAATGTAAAATAATTAAATCAAACTAGTGAACATATCCATCACTTCAAATACTTAACATTTTTTTTGTGATAGGAACATCTGAAATTTACTCTCAGTAATTTTAAAATGTATACTGTCTGACTATTAACTTTAGTCACCATGCTGTACAATGGAACTCAAGGAATCTAACATTTTCAAATGGGATATAAGAACTGAAATTAGAATTCTGCTGTCTTCCTTATCTATCATTTTACTGAATTGGGAAAAAAAAACATGTAAGAGATTTGCAATTTAATTTATTTTAGTGAAAGACGCCATTGCTGTAGACTTACAGGGGTCAAAAGATACGAGGCAAATGCCAGAGGGAGGTTGGAAAGATATTTTTACTATTTGCAAATAGAATAACCTACAGGAATGCTGTGTCGAACTGCTGAACAAGCAAGAATTTTACTATCTTGTTGGATAATCTACTGATTAAAAAGTATTTCTCTGTGTAGGCAATCATTTGTATCTGTTGCCTCGGGCAAGGTCTTCCCATACATTTCAAGTTGTGCTTTAAACTTCCTGCCAAAGACAGGTAGAACACTTCAAGCCTTGTCCATATCTTCTTGTTTATGAAATAACCCTACCACTGAGTCCTCCTTGAATATTTATTGGAGTGTTGTGAAGTTTCAAGAGACAAATACGTGATTTGCTTAGCAGGAAATCAGACACTGATCAATAAAACATTCTTTGTCTCTGATTTAGATTTGTTCTAGTAACTTCAACCAAGCCCGGTTTTAATAACATTTGTAAAATTCATTTATTTTACAGCAAAAAAAATTCTGACTTTGGTTTATTGCTTATTTACACTTAATGTTAAAGGCACAAATCACAACAGAATACTTCACAATTAAGGCATCTTTTTAAAATAATCTGTAGAAAGGTAAACACTGGCAATATAGAACTAAAAGAGTTCTTGATGCTTTCTTCATTAAGGGTATAACGAAGACCTAACAAAGCTCAAAGAGGAAAAGTACACCTTGGATTTAAGGGAATTATCCTGTGTAAAACTGGCCAGTATCCCCATCTGCCAACTCTTACAGTTAGTCACATCTACCTATGTGTAAGTGCACCTGTGCGAGAATTCTCTCTCTCTCTCTCTCTCTCTCTCTCTCTCTCTCTCTCTCTCTCTCTCTCTCTCTCTCTCCTCTCTCTCTCTCTCTTTCTCTCTCTCCCCCTTTCACACATTCACACAGACATACACACACTCATTCATTAATTCAACAGATGCAAATTAAGCACTTCCTGTATTCACAGCACTGTGTAGGCAAAGAACAATGGAAAACAAACCGTGCTCTGAAGGGTTTCCAGCACAAAGAGGTGGGAGACATGTAAGCAATCATTTTTAGTGGAGAGATGAGGGCTACGATGGACATGCGTCCATCCAGGTAGTGCAGAGGCAGAAAGCAGGGCTTTGTAATTTATTGAGGGAGATTACGGGTTTTACAACAAACAAGTGTTCACGCGTGACTTCAAGTGAGGAGACATGCAAAGTCATTCTACATTAGACATTTTTGGAGAAAAGGCCAATTGTGGGTGTCAGGTCAGAAAAAGCTTCCATGGAAATAGAATAGTGTTCAATGTTGTGAGCAGACAGCTCTATAAGGTGAAAACATTTGCTAAATCAACTTCCCTCTGTGAATACTAAAATAGACTGTATATCTTAAAAGAAAGAAAAAAAGGCAGTCTCAGAAAAGTCAATTCTACTCTTTTCCTGGTTTTAAATAAATCAATTATTGCCTTTATAGTTTTCTACTTCCTCATTTTAGTTTGATACCTCTTTAAAACAGCCTCTGAAGTTACAAAGAATGCATCATTCTTTTGACATTAAATTAAAATTCCTCTGTATGCTTTTTGTCTCATGCATTTTTGTAATGGATTTGTAACAATTTTGTATGTTTTAGGCCAACATATGATTGTAATATTTATTTATATATGTATATTTTTAGCCCAGGAATTCTATTAGAGGTTTTCTTTTTCTTTTTTTAATCTCAAGTAGGCAGCAGTTAGTCTTTTAAATTTATTTTGCATTTTTATATGCCCAGACAAAAATAAAACAAGACATTTTCGAGGGGAGATATGCATGTAAATACATACGCAGGTATGTAAATACCTCTATATAATATTACACATACGTAGATGATGCTACTCATTCTTTTCTGCCTCTTAGTTTTTTATTCTCTCAACCCTTCTTCTTTTCTCTCTTTTTATGTATAGATATGTATGTATTTGTATCAAAGAGAAAGAAAATTATTTGCTATTTTTCATTTTTCTTAATAGAATTTGTATAAATTTCAACTATTTTACTATAACAGTTCTCCCTGTTCTTCCCAATTTGTCATTTCAGGTGGGGCTACCCTCACCCCACCGCACCCCTACCTCCGCATAGCCCTGGTGGTGCTTGTGATGAAGGTTTAGCCACTAGTCTGTTTCGCTTCCTCCAAGCCTCACCTGACTTGCCACAGACGTGGGCATGCAACCCAAATAAGGCTACTTTGAGTCCATTCTAGCACTTTCTTGGAAAGTTTTGTGAAATGAAAATCTGTCTACCTGTATGAATTGTTGAGCTAGTAGGAATTTGACCTGGAGCTATCCATTGTTGTCCTGACAAAACAGAAGGTGGGATTGCCTTAGAATAAAGCTAATTCAGGAGAAAGCAAATTCCAGAGCTATGTAAAGATAGAGTATCAAATTTTGTGCACCTTTGTATATAGCACTAGCAGACGTCAGTGTTTCTATGGTATATTTCTGTATCAAGGCCTCAGCAAACATTTCTTAGGTGACTATATGTGGCAGGTAATATGCAAGACAGTGGGAACAGAATGATGAATAAGATACACAGAAAGTTCTGAAGTGTCATAAGAAAATATGTTGAAAGTACAGAAAGAAAGACCAAAAAGAAAAAAAAAAAGAGGTAGTTGAAACAATGTAAAGGGAAAAAGAAAAGAAACTATGTAACGTTTAAACTTTATTAGATTCTAAATAGGCAATCATAAAGGAAATACATTTAAAGGATGCATTTGCTGTTAAAGAAGTTTAAAAATTATACTGGGCCACGGGTAGCAGAATTAATATAGAAAAAAATCACAAGTGTTTAACTTTGTTTTTAGAACAAAAAATTTTGTTTTAGAACAAACTTTATTTATTTATTTGATTAGTAAGAAATGTGACATTCAGAATAAAGTCTTCCTAGATTGTAAAATTTATCACACATACAATAATCATTGTAAAATAGAGAACTCCAAAGGCTACTTATATATAAAATCGGTATTAGGAAACAGGTAAGATTTGTAGAAAATAATACATTAGATTTTATAGTGCCTTTCAGAGTAGAATTTATAGTTTTAGAAATAAACTGACATTTTCTTACCAAAAGCAATTAAAAACGGCAATGTGGATTCACAGAATGGGCAACTTCATCCGTGTTTGTGGAGTTGTAAGTAGTTGTGCTGTTGCTATTCCATGGTCTATAAGCAAAACACAAGCTTAGAAAACGAAATTGTTCCAATGATGCCTGCAATATTTTGTTGGTAAAACTGTAATTAACAGAAGAAGATTATGCTATTATAGTTAAATTAATTAACTATTCTAGGAAATATCTACCAGGAAATATTTGATGTCTCATAATATCACTATTAATATGAATAAA
>CAUYRT010008303.1:0-17950 GCA_963574885.1 Lepilemur ruficaudatus | reverse complement strand
GTTGGATAACAAACATATAATTGTCTCTTCTAGTTTTTTTTTTTTTTTTGGTCAGGCCCAGTTAGCTAGGACCACTTAAAAATACTGAGTATATTATATAATGATTTTTAAAAGTAAGGTTTTATTTTTGTTTTGTTAATTTAAGAATCAGTAGAAGCTGGGCCAGTGGCAGTAATCCAAGCAACTCAGGAGGCTGACGCAGGAGGATCTCTTGAGCCCTGGTCTTCTAGGTTTCAGTTAAGCTTTGATGGTGCCACCTGCACTCCAGCCCGGGTGACAGAGTGTTACAAAACACCCAAGGAAATCTTTAAAAATACACTACGTATTCCTTCTATCTATATAGGCTATGTTTTACACATATTTTTATTTCTGAAAAGTACCCAAAATGGTGACTTATATGACAACAACTCTCAATAATTAACTGTGGAATGAATGAATAAATGAGGAATCAGCATTACTAATGAAGGCTGCAAATTCTCATTCTAAGTCTTGAAAAAACAAAAAACAAGTTAAAGTGCCCACAATAGTTATTTGATACATAACTAAATATTTTTCCTTGTTAATATTGACAGCAACTTTTTATTGAACATAAATGATATAAACTATAATTTTATGTGCATTACTCCTAACCTTCAGATTAAGGGTTAGGAATTATATTTCCCATGGATGTATGAGGAAACTGAGGCTCTAGGAGGTTACCAGAGAATAAACTTGCCTAAATTGACATTGGCAAGTGATAGAATCTGGATTTGAACTCAGGCTGTTCTGATTGAAACCTTAACTTGTTCTTTTACATTATGTTACTAAAATGGTTAAAATACTTTTTACTGAAAATTTAATAGTCATGATCCTTTGTCACATAGATTTGAGATCTATAATCTAGTTTAATAAAGGCACCATTCTTTGAGTTTTGTTCAGTAATAGAGTCCAAGATTTATGTTTCTACCATAGAAGAATGTCAATGTTTAACATACTGTTCATGTTCACCTTTCCAATACCTCAAAATCTGAAACACAAATTTTAGACTTGTCAACTTGTTTTCAGAGATCACCATAAAAATGTATCAATTTTTCAAAAAAGTTATTAATTGCATTTGTAAGTGATTTAAATATGAGTTTTTATTTGACTAACATGGCTATTGCATTGTAAGTATGATATTTATTTTTATGGCAATAAACCTTTGCAGACCATATATTTCTTTTTGATTCCAATTCAGTCACACTAACTTTGCCCATTTGGGCTGTGCAGTTAAATTTATTGCAGTCTGCAGAGGTAGCAGAATCCTAAATTTTAAAGCTATGCAAACCAAAAGCTTCTTGTGGATAATTTAAGTTTTACATTCTGCACAGATAACTAAAAAGACGGGTTGTGGAACATGATGTAATTTTTTCATTCCTAAGGCGGATCAGAAGGTCTCTGATTGTAAGAGGTGGCTATTCTGAGTTCCTGCTCCCAATTTCCTATTCACACACAGCAACTGGTGGCAACTAAAAATAATCAGCTTTACTACCAGCTAAGAATCTGGTCAGATTTGACTGATGGACGATGTGCACAAATAAGATTTAGGATCTCTCGTTTGGCTGCTTCTCTCCAGCCCACTCATCCGCTTAGTTTGCTGCCATTTGGAAGCTACTGAAAAGCCATTAGCAGGCAGAACGGGGAGAGCCGCACTGCAGCACACCTCCGTGCGGCAGAATGTGGTTGCATGTGAGCACCAATTAGAGCTGACCACTCCCGGGATTGTGGCACCAGCGGCTGTGTCAATCAAGGGCGCTACAATAGCACGTGCAGCCGTGGTGCCTCAGGAGCTGCCAGAGAGGCTTATCTTAACTCCAGCTGCTGAATGAGAATGAGTTTGAAGCTTTTTGCAGGATCATGGAACAGAGCCTCCGTTCAGTAATGCATCCCGAGGTAAACTGTTACCTGAGTCAGGTCTCTGAATAATGCATTTCCTGGGGACGACAGTTGTAGCAGAAGAGAATGCTGGAACCCGTAGCAGGATTCCTGCCTGAGATGGAAAGATGTCTCACTATCATTTTATCAAGTGCTGTAAGTAAGCCTGATGATTTGTTCATGTGGTTATTTGTCTTCATGAAGTATTATTTTATGCAGATGCCAAAATTAAGGCAGGTCTTCTCTTAGACCACCTCCACATGGGTGACATACACTGGTGACTCTGAAGTGTATTTTACACGCTGAATATATTGCCTCTTTATTTCAGATTCTGAAATAATCCCAATGTGATCCAAATGCTGATAGTACAAAAATCTTTAGAACTTTAGGTTTTTTAAAAAAAAAAATGATTCATAGAAAGAGCAACCAAAGGAGAAAAAAAAAAAAAAAAAAAGCAAAAGCAGCACATAGAAAGGAATTGTGTAAGGATATTTCTGGGTGTCAGTACATATTAATAAAGTACATAAAAGCTTAATTCACTAATACGTGGCTAAGGTCATTTAGTTACTGTTTTACTCTCAAGTTTGACTGCTTACACCTGCATTCAGTGCATTTTGTAAGCTTGATCTTCAGGGTTTCCTTGACTGTAAACTTTTGTCCTTGTGTCATTCACCTTGTAATGCTTAGAGACTCAAGTGACTCTGTACCAAATGCTCTACACTGATATTCACATGGTGAAAAAATAGTTTGTCACCGGCTTTTCTAATGGGTTTATCAAGTGTTTCTTTGATGCCTGAATTTTTAGGAGGATTTTCTGAGCTAGATAATAGCTGCATCTAGACCTTCTCTGGATAGTAATAATGAAGAGGAAGACATATTTATCTAAAAATGGCTTGCTAGATATACATTTTTTCCTCCAGTAGCACTTCTGAAAACTTCTGTACATTTATGTCATGATCTTAAAGTGACAGATGATATTTGTGGAAAAATGGTTTCCTTTTAAGATAAGGTTTTGTTGCCAAAGGACATCACAATGTTAAATTTAAGTAACATATTAAGGAAACACATGTTTGGAATGAATCATGAGGTTTGCACTAAAGGAGACTGAAAAACAATAATAGTGATTAAGAAGGAGAAAATTTTACCTTTCGGTTATGTCTTTGGTGGAGAATGTATGCAGAAATTAAAACTCTATGATTTATGAAAATAAAAATGTCTTACTCTTACACAGTGACAAAAATGGCATGCCTTTAGTTTGAAGAATAATTTTGACTTTAAAAAGAATTCACTGGTCAGCTCCTAAGTTTGTATATTGGCTTTTTCATTAATAAGAATGAAGGGGCATTCGGCATATTTAAGAAATATGAGAATAGCCTTTTGTTTTAACCTCTTAAATCTTGGGGTTATTATCTTGGTGAAATATATATAGGGCAGTACTCTCCACTGGTTTTTGTATTGCCTTTCATGTTTTACTGCACTAGCAGAATGTCATTATTTTCCTTTCTGTGCCTCTGCAGAGGAAACTCCCGAAGCTCTCTGCATCATTCCAACAAGCAACCTGGAGCTCATTAGGCAGAGCGAACACACCTGGCGGAAGGCAGCCAGGGAGCATGGGTGAAAGTACAAAGGGACAGAGTGACACGGATGTGGGAGATTCAGGGAGTAGCTGGTTTCCCAACACAATATGAGGCTTCCCTTTCCCCACTTTATGCTACTTTTGTTTTAATTAAGCTATTTGATTATAGAATTTCAGAAAAGGAAAAGATGTAATGATGTCTTGTCAATGGAAGCATTTGAGATCATTCTTGCAGCCCACCAGCATAAGAGATGAAATCTAAAATTAATGAATTTCAATATGCCTGATGAATTCATCAAAGTAATTAGCAACTACTAACTAAAGATCCACCTATTTTCCAAGCTCTGAATGTGGCAATATCTAAAAGACGGAAAGAAAGTGTGAACATTATCAAATGCTAACTTCTCTGGAGAAATGATACAAAATGCTGAAGGAGTTTGGAAATTATATTTCATTGTGTGCTGAACTAGTCAGAGGGTGTCTTGAGTATGTCTTGAGCTAGATTTTGAAGGATGAATAAAATCTAGAAAGAAAAGTGAGGTCCTTCATGGTATCAGAAGAGTTTATTGATATGTACCATAATTCAACATTAGATAGTTGTTCCTGATGCTCATGACTTCTCCTGATTGTTGTCCTCTGGATTGGGCTGGTCTCCTGACAAGGTTCACGGATCCACATTTCTTACACTTCATCCCTTCATCACATGACCTCCGTTTCTACCACACGCCTGTCTTTCATTCTGACCCTGGTTCATTCCAACAGTAGTTATCTCTGGCTTATAGAATTATCAGTTACTTTTATAGACTATTCTCTATTCTCAAAATTGTCTGCAATGGACATGTTTTACTTTTACAATCAGAGAATATTGAGAGAAAGAAATAGCTTAGATCTGTAACACCACCCATAGCCCTTTCTGAATCCATGGGACCTGACCTAATTCTGCATGTTCTGTATATCTTATGTAGAAATGCTAAATACTAGAATATGAAAAACTACTGTGGAAGCATCTGCGTCCTCGGTGCCACGTGTGACCCTCTAGATCCCCAGATGCAGCCCCTTGATGGAATTCAAATTTCACAGAACAAATCCCTTTTGTTCCGTAAAATTTGGATTCAGTCAAAAGGCTGCACTCAAAGATCCAGAAGGCCACATGTGGCCCCAAGGCCACAGGTTCCCCTCCCCTGGAACAGAACAACAAAAAGTGCTATGTTCTGCGTATCTCTGTGGTCAAGAAGCAGCCTCAGCTGGATGCGCAGTGAGATTCTGTGCCTGGTGAGAGGTAACAGGTGAACTTGACCGTGTGCTTCAGCTGAGGTGCAAGCAGGAATGAGACAAGGAGCTTGAGGGAGTTATAGGCTCACAGAGTTTCAGTGCCATGTGAAACCTTAAAACTCTGGTTCTGTTTAACTCTTAACAACCTGGAGCAGAAGCTTGAGGTCCGCCTGTTAAGTTCCCTTCACATGGTTCTGGGAGAGAAGTATTACAGTAGTAACTCTGCCTGGCCTGTTTCTCTCCTGGTTCTGCTCTTCTCTGAGCACGTGGGCTTGGGGCAGTACTGTTCGTGGTAGGAGGAAGGTTAAATTTATTTGAAGTGAGTATTCTCTAGAACTCCTCACTCATTTAGAGCAACTAAGAATGGATTGTACCAAAAAGCCTGTTGGTTTACACATTAAATGGGTTTTAGAATACCAAGGCCACCCTTGCGTCCCCCAAGCCACTCATCTTCACAAATTCTACCTCCACCAAAATGCCTTCCGCACTCTTCTACCTGTTGCACACGCCACACACTTGTTCAAGAACCTCCAGCGATTCTCCAAGTTCACCGAAACACCACACACTGGTCCCCCCATGTCGTCATTCTCCCTTTACCTGCTCTCTGCCTGGTCCAGATGCCAGGGTCCGCACTGAAGCCTCTCCACTCCTTGCCCTCCTCTCCTGCTATTGCCCTCAAGACACAAATGCCTGACCAAGGTTGCGCTCAACTTTCCAGCTTTGTCCTTGCACCAAAACGGAGGATGATCATTGAAGGGGGTCATCAGAGTACACGCAGACTAATTTCATTTTAACCTCATGCCCGTAAGTATCTACCAGGAGACACACTCCTGCGCTCTGGTCGCGTGTCCACAGTAGGCACAACTGTTCATTCCCAGAGACCTCTTCTCTTTCTTTCAGTCTCCCACGCGGAGACAGTAGGCGTCATCTGTTACAACTCTCGTATCTTCCCACCGTTACGTCTACAAAGGTGCCTGCCTGTGAGTTCCTCTTTGCCCGCTTCTCTGCTGCAATAGTGAAAGGACCCCTTGTACCCGAGGCAATGTGTTCTGGATTCAACTCTCTATTGCCTCCTCATAGATTTCACCTCTCCTCAGCTCTCCCCTTCCTCCTGTGTCACGGAGCTCTTCCCCATTTCCGTGAGAGTGAACACCTATCCTGATGCGCTCACCTTGACAGCCCCCGGTATCATATTCCCTCCGGCCCCCACCTCATTTCTTTGTTTTCATGATCCTGCCTTGAGAATGTTGCCTGGACACGTGGTCTCCAACCTCATGTCCTTTATCGCTCATCCCCTTGCTGCATTCTGCCACCTTCTTTCAGCGCGCCACTGAATCCACTTTGGTTAAACCACCTTTTATGTGGCAAAATCCTGCAGACACAAGACCTCATGTTCATTAATTTTTGACTTGACTGTGGCCTCTTCTTTTACAACTCTTGGGCGTTTTCTCCTACTTCACTGGTGATTTTTCCTCTGCCTCTCTTGCTGACGTTCTCTTCTTCTTAGGGCTTGGCTCTAGCAAGATTCAAAATCCCTGGCACATCATCCATTCCAAAGGCTTTAAACAACATCGATATTTTCCCAGATGTGTACCTTTAACCCAGATGTCCTCTTGTACATCACTTCTTTTCTCCTTTAACAACCTGGACATCTTTTCTGGCCAATAATAATATACCTAAGTATTCCTTTTTTGATTTGCTAAATAATATTCTATAGCATGTATGAAACCATTTATTTATTAAATTCTGCTCTTTTTGATAGGCATGAAGACGTTACATTTAAGTATTTTGGCTTATGTTACTATAATATTGATTCACAAAAGCAGTAATACTGAATCAAAAGGCATGTGCAATTTTAGGTTTTGTAGAAACTGCCGGGTTTCTTTCCAGTGAGCTGTAGCACTTCAGATTCCCAAGAGCAACAGAGAATGCGCATCCCTGCATTTCTGGCAGCCTGGAAAGGTCTCTCTCAAAATGATGTTGACTACATGGCTGAAATATAGTTTCTTGTGAGGATCTTAATTTTATTTTATATATAATTAAGGGTTATCTCTCCATTTATAGTTAGCTCTATTTTTTCATGTATGTTTCATTATTTCCATTGGATTTTTTATACTTTATCTTATCAATTTTATGCAGTCTTTTATGTAAGGAAATATTAATGTTTTTCTGGGTATGTATGTTCTGAAGATAGTTTTTCTCTTTGTGTCTTTTGTCTTTGTTTTGGGTGATTGTTGGCATCCAATTTTTTTTACTAACTATATAGAAAAATATTTCTCTGTTTTCTTTTATGGATTTTGTTTTAATTTATTGCTTCCAGAGGCTTATTTTTCCTAATGCTAAATGATTAGTCTTCTACATCTTATTGTAAATTTTTACTTTTGTATTTGAAATTTTAATTGTTGTGGAATTAAGGTACATGTGTGAGGTGAGATGGGAATTACCTTTTCTCCCCTTCTATTTTTACATGTGCAATCTCCACTACATTGCAATTTCCTTTTGTCATATTTTAAATTTCTAAATGTATTTGCATCTATTTCTGGTTTATTTTTAGTGACATTGATTTGCTTATTTCAGGGCCCTACTGTTTTCATTACTGTGGATTTGTACTAACTTTTAAGATATGAGAAGGCAAATCTCCTATGATTCAAGTTTTTATGATATTCTTAAATATTCTAAAAATTTACTTTTCTCTTAAATATTAAAATAATTGTAACAATTTTTTAATGAAATAAATCCCAAATAAGGTTTTTTAAAAAATGCACCCAGAAATTTAAATTTAAAAATATATTAGAATAAGATCCGGAGATTTGTAGTGCCTATATTCTACCAAATAAATTAGTTTCAATACATAGCACAACTACTCTAAACTGATATTTATATTTATAACAGTACATCCTATCCATAATTATAAAAATATTTTATTATTATTATTGACACTTATTAAATATTATTAAAATAAATGATACCCTCATACTAGTGATAGACTTAGGACACAGAAACATAATGCAGTTAAGAAAAAGATAGAAATCATTAAATATTCTACTAAAGGAAACTCTTTAACCTCCAATATCTATATCCGTATCTATATAGTATGATGCATTTTTATGTTATTCATTATGCAAGGGAGTTCTTGAGTGATTTTGGAGAGGGCGGGGTGTGATCAGATTGTGTGTTAGACCTGTCATTCTGATATCACTGTCAAGTATGGACTAAAGAGAAGGCTGCAAAGGGCAATGGCCAAGAAGACAGCCCAGGTGACAGCTTAAATCAGGATGGTGGCCACGGGATGATGAGGAATAGTCTGATTAGAGAGAGGTTTATAAGAATTAGCAGAATTTATTGTCTGATTAATGAAAAATTCCGTGTGTTGCTTTGTTATTTCATCTCCAACATCTCTGTAGATGGATTCCAGGAAAATATCTCTGGCTGTGCTCTTCGTCAGGGTTTCTAGATTTGCACTATCAAAACCCAAGCAGACCACTATATCTTCTCAGCACTTCAAACTTGAAATGCCCAAATTGAGTCTATGCTCTTCCTTCCTAAACCTGAATGTCCCAATCCTGAAGGACCTATGAATCACAGGTCAAGGTTAGACCTTTCTAAAGAGGTTTTATTGACAGCAATTGGAATACACTAAAATATTTTAACTTTAAGAGTGGAGAGCAAAGATCTGTATTAGTAAGATCACAAATGGAGAACAACTGAGAAGGAGCAACAGCGGAGTCCTAGAGGCCAATGGATGGCCCTAGTGATAATCTGCACGCAGGTGAATTCTTTGCATTGGCGAGTGACCCAAGAATGTAAAAAGGGGGATGAGTTTGAGTGAGACTTGAGTACCATGAACTTTTGGCCTTGGGACTGATATAGGAATTGTGAAGAATGAAAGAAAGGGAGTATTAAATCTGGCTCTTAGATTTTTGCTTAAGCAACTGTGTATATGGTGTCACTACAAAGCTTCAGATCAGAAATGATTTTAGAGGCAGGTTTGGGTATGCAGAGTCCCAGGAGGTCCCAGGAGAGCTGCCCAGTATGTAGTCATATACACAGATCCGAAGCTCAGTGAGAAATGTGTATTTGAAATAGACTCTGGAGTCATTAGCATATTGATTTAATTTAATCCATGGTAGGGGAGGGAATAGCCAGCAGGAAATGGATGACTTGGGGAAGAAATTTTAGAAGAGCAGAAAGAGGAAGAGTGGTTCACAAAGGAGTTAAGAGGTCTTCCGTGAAGAACACAAGTAGCACTGGTTCAAGAGCAGGGCCTGCTAAGCAGTCTGGTGTGAAGGGCAACAGTGTGGTGTGTGCTTTGGAAGCATCTGCCGGAAAGGTTGACAAGTGGCCACTAGTGATGTGGACAGTACAGTGTTTCTCTCATTGAAAGTGTTCATTGTGACAGCATGTAACTGAATATGCCACAGTACTTTGTAAATCTATTTCAACACTTTGCCTTACAGCAATTTGAAAGTCTGGTTCTAAATTTAACTATCTGCCATTATTGTTTTGTCTATTAAATCAGGTTTATTGAGGTATAGTTTACACACAGAACTATTTTTAGGTATATGGTTTGAAATATTTTGACAAACGCATACTATCATGTAAGTGCCCCACAATGAAGATATGAAACATTTTTCTCACTCCAAAGAGATTCTTCATGTCCCTTTATAGTCACAAGCCTCCTCCCATAATCACAAGCCTCTGGCAACTACAGCTCAGATTTCTGTCCTACAGCTTTGCCTTTTCCAGAATATCATATAGATGGAATCATACAATATGGAATCTTTGAGACTGGCTTTTTATCCCTCAGCATAACGCCTTTGAGATCAATCCAAGTTGTATGTACCATGGTTTCTTCCTTTTTGTTACTGAGTAGTCTTCCATGGGAGACACATACCATGGGTTGCTGAACTAGTCACCTATTGAGAGGTATTTTGGTTGTTTCTATTATAGTTTTTGTCTATTACAAGTAAAGTTACTATGAACAATCCTGTACTGGTGTTTGTGTGGACTTGTGTTCTCATTTCTCTTTGGTAAATGCCTGAGAATGCAATTGCTGGGTTTTATGGTAAGTGAATTTAGTTATTTAAAGAAACTGGCTTCTATTCTTTAGTATGATGCATCTGGGAATTATCCCAGTTGATGCATGTATCAAGATTTGTTCCATCTTTTACTGAGTGGTGTCTAATTTTATGGATATACCACAGTGTGTATATTTATTCAATAAATTGTGGTCATTTTAGCTGTTTCTGGTCTTTGGCTATTATGAGTACAACCTCTATAAATGTTCAAAGAAGTTTTGTTTTTTTGCATGGGTTTGTGGTTTTTATTTGCCTTGGGTAGATACTTGGGACTGTGATTTCTATTGCATCTGGATACACTGAAATTCCTGAATTGCCATAAAGGAGTCCACTAGCAAGCAGAAGTCACAGAAATACAGTACTCAAACCACCATGAATTAGTTATGAAGCCATGGGGATGGGAAATATTAGATAAACAATCTTGTTTTTAAAACATCTTAATTAGACAAGTTCGACACAGAGGAATATTGCTGGGTTCTGTCCTCAAACTCAGTTAATTTGTCCTGGGTCCAATATCCAAGGTCCAGACTTGGGTTTCTCTTTCTGTACTCAGATTTTGAATTTTGTGTTCTCACCTCTCAGACTGAGGGTAATTCCTAAGCTCATTCTTCCAACAGAATAGACTTTTAGTGTCCATGCCTGTGTGGTCCAGCAGTGTCAGTGTCAGCCCAGGGACACTCCCATGGTATCACACTGATGACCTCCAGCTTCTAATCTCTGGGGTCCCCATGCTTCCCCTACTCCACTCTCTGTCTAAATACCTGGTCTCAAATGGCTGGAATATTTACCCTTCCTTCCTTCCTTCCTTCCTTCCTTCCTTCCTTCCTTCCTTCTTTCTTTCTTTCTTTATCATTTATCTAAATCATTATAATCTATGTGTTGAAATAATAAACTTCATTTCTCTTTTATTACAGTGGCATAATGGAAAGGCTTTTCTCTTTTAATAATTAGTAGAGCTGGTGCTTTTCAATGGAAGGCCCACAGTCTGTGTACATTTCAAAATGCTTTATAAAAAAGAAATTCTTAATGACCTCAAATTCCTATTTATAAGAACAGCCTCTAAGATATATATTGCATTTAACATCTTCAGTCCTCTTTTGCTTACCTTGTCTTAGTGTTCTCTTTATCTCTTGATTTGAGCATAAATGGAATTTTAAAAGTATCTTAATAATTGATTTTCAGCATCTGTGAAAGTCTTAGAAAGAGAAATCTGTGTTCAACCCTCACACCATTGAACATACCAGAAGATACTAGCTAGGCTGGTGTTCAGTTCTATAAAAGTACTGTTAGGATGTTTGGTTGATAATTTTTGATGCAGTTAATAGTAGCAATTTTAGTTCAAGACTATAAATAGGATAATACTAGTAGCATTTTCTAAACTGGTTTTCTGAAAATTAAGAAGTTCCTAAGTGTTGTTTCGGGCTCCACTTTCAAGTAGTTTTGTGCCTTATCCCTGTATCCCTGTGCCCCCAGGAAATGGTGGCAGAGACACCAGGGCGGGGACATAGGAGAGAGGCAGTGGCCCTGGCAGGGTCTTCTGTGCCTCCCTCACTCATGGTGTCCTGGCCCCTACTCTGGGCCAGTTTTGGGCTGGGCTGGGCCCTCAGGTAGACTGATCATACAATGAGCCTGCCTTGGTGTGAAACAAAATTTACATTAATAAAGTCTGACAAGTATTAATGATACTTAGAATAATATTTGATAAATGAAAATGAGTCATCAGTAGTAATCAGTACACATAAATGACTCTCATTAATATTCTTTAATGGAGTCCAATTTTAACAGTTCTTCTCTTTATTTCCCCAGTATCTACAACAGTTTTCAGTGTTGAAAACGATCCCTAAACTTTGTAAAGTTTAGTATGTACACTGTTCCCTTGTAGATTTAAAAGGCTTCCAATGTGTTTCCCAACGTTCAGAGATCACAAACTTGCGTCCTCCCTGCCTCCAGTCTCACACCAACCTCCTTACACCTCCCACAAGATAAGGAGTACTGTCTCGTTCACATGCGAGAACTCTGGGGAAAAGGCTTCCCTAGCTGTTCTCCTCACCAGTTGCGACACCACCAAACACACATGCTGAGTTGCAAAAGGCAAGAGAGATCAACGGCTGGATGCAATTACTTGGAGAATAATAGGTCACGAGGCTCTGAGTGTCCGAAAGGAATGGATATGGCCCAAAATGACAGTATAGCCCAATGCCCCCCGTGCCACACTTTCCATCCTCTACAAGTGCCTGTATGTCGCCTACCTCTCCCTATGTCAAGTAGTTGAAGCTGGAGCCACGGCAAAAGTGGAATCAGTGTCTCTAGGTTCCCCAGCCCTTCCATGGGGTACAGGGAGTGAGGACTCAAGGATGAGGCAAGAAACGCTCTTAGAAGCGTTTCCGGGGTCAAGTACTTACTCTCAGTCCTGCTGCAGCTCTGCTTGAAACTCAGGCTGGCTGCAGTTGACACCTGTCCACTAGGGCGCCACATCTGTTCTGACCCCTTAGTTTGGGATCACAAGTCTGCATGAGGAGGAAATGGTGCTTTCATGAAAGGAAAATTAGAAAAAAAGGGGGCTTTTTTTGTTAGTTTGATTTTCTTTCTTTCTTTTTGTTTTTTTTTTGGTAGAATCTGACTTCCTCAATTTATTTGGATGGTATCATCCATGCTTACTGTAGTGTTTACTGTGCTTTTCTTTTTGTGTCAATTAATTTTGAATATGTATCCAAAGATTTCAGAGGCACACAGATAAGCCACATAATCCCATTTTATATTTAGAAAAAACATTTTTTGTTCATTTTTTAAATTCAAAACCAGCTATAACGGTGTTAAATTATAGAGTAGCAATAAAAGTTATGGAAATAAAATCTATTATACCTAAGGCAAATCCTCATGCCTCCTTTCAATTCATGTTTCAATTCATGATTAACTAATTGATACCATTTCATGGAATTTATAAATTAGCATGAAGCTAATTTATAGTTAGCATTAATGGCAGCGGGCCATTGTCTTATGAAAATGTTCTGTGACTGGTATGATCTATCAAAAAGAGATAATCAGTATAGGTAATTTTGATATTCTTTAGAAATAGTTAAAAGCATGCCTTTTAAAATCACATGTTAACAATATTTTTTCATTTTTGTAAAATTTAAAAATATGTAGCAATCAGGTGAGGCTTGTGCTTACTTACATAAAATTTCAGGTAGCTTAAAGAAATTGTGTACAGCTGATGTCTATAAAATATTCTAGGCTGGGCATGGTGGATCACACCTGTAATCCTAGTACTCTGGGAGGCCAAGGCGAACGAATCGTTTGAGCTCAGGGGTTCAAGACCAGCCTGAGCAAGAGCGAGATCCCATCTCCTCTAAAAAAACAGAAAGAAATTAGCTGGACAACTAACAATATACAGGAAAAAAATTAGCCGGGCATGGTGGCGCATGCCTGTGGTCCCAGCTACTCGGGAGCCTGAGGCAGAAGGATCGCTTGAGCCCAGGAGTTTGAGGTTGCTGTGAGCTAGGCTGACGCCACGGCACTCTAGCCTGGGCAACAGAGTGAGACTCTGTCTCAAAAAAAAGAAAAATTCACTAGCTTGCTGGACATTTTCTATGTGACCCATTGCCAATTAACACTAGGAATATGTGTACTGATGTGTATCAATTAATTAATCATACATATTAATCATATTCATATGCACACATATATTTGCCCCTCTTTCAAAATCAATGAAAATGAAAGTTCAGAGACATTTCTTTCTCTGCTTTCCAACTCCACTTTCTCCCTGTCACCCACATGGAGTTATTCAGCGTCTCTTAAAAATTCTTTCCTCTCAGAATCCGTGCCACCCAGCCTGGTATCACCTTGCATGGTTTTGCTCCAGTTCAGATGCTCAGGACTTTCAGCCCGAGTCAGTGCCGAAGCTTCCTGACCGTGCTCCCCAGTGTGTCTCCCCATCAGCTACTCTCTAGAAGCCCCCAGATTTTTCACAGACTCCGCTACTGTGACTGTAATGCTGTCTACAATCTTTAATTGGTCCCTATGGCAGAACTAAAAATGATAAAACTATTTTTACTCCCTGAGAAATGTTGCGACTCCAATTCTTGTTTTAGCTTTATTTTCAACTTTTCACCCTATGTATCTTTGCTTCTGCCAAACTGAACTCCACAAGTGCTTGGAATTTTTCTGTGACTCCTGCCTTCCCTTTTTTTTTTTTTCCTTAATTTGAAATTCAAAATTTTTTTCTCATATTTGAATTTTAACTTTTATGTATTATCAAATTTCAGATCAAAAAGGCATGGAATCTTATTTGGCCTTCTCCAAGTACTAATGTCTCCTGATATCTGAATTTAACTTAGCACTTTGTCCATTCTTCGTTAGATATATTTAGGTGATTGTCCTCTTTATCCTAGTTGCCAAACAATATCAGTGCAAAGTATTAACTTATTAAACTTGTAACCATCCAATATGTAAATATTAAGCCTTGTATTGTTTAAATTTACATAGTCTATAATAAATATGCTACATAGTATAAACATTTAAACCTTTGCTCTACTACTGGAAATGAGCTTTCCATTTATGGCAAAAGAGGACAGAACTAGGTGTGCTAAAGGCACATATTCTTTGGCAGGAAGAAAGAAAAGATCATCATGGATTTGTATATTACAGGAGTCACTTGGTTGCCATTGACAGAAATCAACTCTGAATAGTTTAAGTACAGAAGGGGATTTACTGGATCTCATATCTGGAACATGACCCTTATACCCAGAAGATCAAAATTCCTATTGGTTTTAGGTTTGGTAGATCTGGGCTCTGGTGATTTGACTGGTATTTTTCATTCTCATTTCTCTCTCTCTCTCTCTCTTTCTCCACCCACCCCCATATCTCTCTCTGTCTCTCTATCTCTATCTCTCTCCTTCTTTGTCTCAGAAAATATGGGCCTTGACAGCAAATGCCTACATCCTACAGGATTGGTTTTAAAACAACAGAGAGAACCTTTTTTTAAAAAAATTAATCTTCCGGTGTCCATTTATCAAAGTTCATGGAATTGTCCCCACTAGGATTATATCCAGCACCAGTCATTGATCATCAGTGTCAGGGACATTATGATGGGCTCAGCCTAGGGCAAGTTTCCAGTCCTGTGGGCTTTGAATTGGACAAACTTCCTCATAAACCCAGTAGGAAAAATGGAGTGACAGAGATGAGGTGACTCTCCAGAAGGAAGATGCTCCCAGAAAAAATAATGGGCCATTCTATGTAGTTGATGGAAATGGAAGATTCTGTATAATGGAATAGCAAGAAAATAGGAGTGGGGATGCAAGGTATGGAAAAGGCTGATTTGTTTGGGATACGAGAAACCTTCAGTGAGCAACCTGGAGACCATTGACAGTGACCTCAAATGTGCTTTTGAACAGTTTTCCTAGTAGAGTGGAGTGGTAAGAGACCAATGTCAAGGGTGTTTAATGCAATAACCAAGACTCAAAGTAAGACAGGTCCCTATGTCACATAGAAATGTGCTTATCTGGGAATTGTATTTTGACCTTGAGCAATTTTTTTTGTTTGAATATGTCTTACAGATTGATATGAAGGGCAATGGAAATCATTTAAAAACACAATCTGTGTGTATAACCTAGAAAAAATAATAGAAATTTTAGCATCTTATTTTCCCCTAGGAATATTAACAATCAAATGGAAAAAAAAACAGACACCATAAAGCCAAAATTATATATTAAATGTGAAATTCAATTTTGTTTCAAGGCATTTTAGTATTGAAAATGTTTGATTTCAAAATAATACCAAATAGCAAATATTTTTTACATTTACATTATCAAAATAGTGTAAATAAAATTTTTTCCAAGACTCAACAATATGATGAAATATCTTTAAAAATTGTTACTTACAACCATGAATTTGAAGTTGCCTGGACACATGTGCACACACACACACACACACACACACACACAAGATTTTGAATTAAAAAGAAAGGAATTTAAAGAGGAATTGTTAAGGTAAAGCGTGTGCCCATTGGTCTTGTATTTGACACGTGCAATGTTCATTTTACAATGTTGCTTCAGGATTCAGACTAAAGGCATTCAGGAAGTTGCATGGCTGGAGCCAGCGGGGCTTATGTTTCTGGAGAGGGAAGCAGATTGTTGAAGCTGATGAGTATCCTGTTCTGAGGCACCAGGGAATTTGTCTACTAAATACCTCGTCTGGCAGAAATAGTAAGCTGAGTCTCTTCCAACCAGGACTGAAAATGTTGATTAGGGATGAAATGCATAGACGTGGATTCAGAGCAGATTATTCAACATTTGAAAGTTCAAAAATGTATATTTGAGGTAGAGGGTCTAAATTTATTTTATTGAGTATAAAACTAAGGAGAATTTCTCTCTCAAGATACAGCCTGTTTGGGCCAGGAATTTAAGCTTGTCTGAGACAGTTTTAATTCCAAAGTATCATCCTCTCTTGGAAGGAACAGAGGGGCAATTAGCATTTCCAAATCTTGAATAAACCCAATAGTAGGAGCATGGTGAATGGGGAATGACAGGAACATTTGGAAAAAGACAGTCTTTGGAGTCCACGATGTGTCATGCCATCCAAAGGCATCTAACAGCTGTCAGTTGGCAATTCTGATCTTATGGAAGCTGGGCTTTCCAGAGGAGTCCTCCTTAGGTGTGTATCTGATAAGAAAACAGCTAACACGGGACATGCCAGACTGTTGGCTGATACTTCACATGCATTTTAGCATTGGGTCCTCCCTCTGAAGTGGACTTGGGACACAGAGAGGAAATGCAATTTGGCTAAAGTTATACAGCTAGCAAGTAGCTGAGTGAGGATTTGGCACCAGGTACTTGGTACAAAAGGCAGAAGTCTCCATCAGCAGGCGCTCCAGATCCTGGATGTAGCAGGATTGCCTCTGAAAGGGAACCCAGTCCGTTGGGACTCTGTGTCAATCTTTGTGCTGGGGCATTAGCACATGCACATGACTTTGGAACCATTTGTGGAACAAGACAGAGCATTCATAGCAGAGTACACTCCATCAGCCACAGGTTTGACTAGACAGCTGGGTCCACTGAGAGAATGAACCAGGAACATCACATCATAGTGAAAATCTTCACTTTTATTACATTATTATCCTGAAACAAATCCTGGAAGGAATTATGACTGTAAATCTATATTCACTGACAGCTGCTTATCATAAAGCAAATCACTTGTTATTAAAGAAATATTGTAAGGGAAATATTAAGCATAGAAGAGCATAGATTGGTGTGTAAAAATAAAGATACTTTAGGTTATACAGTGATTTTTATGTCATGTGTATTTGTTTTATTCCCATTTTAATGTAAAAAGAAAACATTTAGTACATTCTCTCACTAGAAAAAAACATACCCAAATAATTGGGTGGAAAACCAAGAAATGAATTAATGAATTCTTGATACATAATTTAAAAAGCTTAGTGATAGCTCTAAAGTGGTGAGATGAAAAATATTGCTGATTTTCTTGAGTGGAATTTAAATTGTTCATGTTTATTTGAATAGTTTATTTCTCCATCTTTCAAAGAAGTGTTTAAATGTAGGATTATGGGAGAGAGGTGTTGTAGATCTAACTGCTTAGTTCAGAGCATAACATCTATATCTTGCCCAAATGTAATTTCTTTTGCTTAGTTTTTTCCTTTATGAAGAGGGATATGGACCTGCAGCTTGATTACAAAGATGTTAAAATCTAGCACTTTCTAAAGACTTCAGTGCCTAAGGAGAGTTTTTTTTTAAGGTTCTGGGGGAATACGCTGAAATTGATTATACTCTTGTCTTTGAGAATCCTCATTGTTCCTTTGTTTCATTGTCATTGTATGTGCCGTAAGAAATCTTTGGAAGCTTGTTCTAACAATGGATTCTGAGAATAAAACTTCTGCTAGAAGAGATGTCGAGTGCATGGTATCGATATGTGTGTGTGCACTTGTGCGTGCGCTGCACCCGCATGTAAGATTTTTTTTTTTGAACAACAATCACTTAGGCTCTCAAAATTCATAGCAAACATTTTTATAAAGTGGCATAAATAACAAATTTGCTATCCCATGTTTTGTGTAATATTTAATCTAGGTATGTATGTTTTTAAAGCTGTGCTATGCAGCTATATGTGTCATTACTTTTTT
>CAUYRT010008302.1:0-53937 GCA_963574885.1 Lepilemur ruficaudatus | reverse complement strand
CCACCATGCCCGGCTAATTTTTTCTATATATATCTTTAGTTGGCCAATTAATTTCTTTCTTTCTATTTATAGTAGAGACGGGGTCTCACTCTTGCTCAGGCTGGTTTCGAACTCCTGACCTTGAGCGATCCACCCGCCTCGGCTTCCCAGAGTGCTAGGATTACAGGCGTGATCCCCCGTGCCCGGCCCTAGCCTGTATTTTTTTTGAGGGGGAGCAAATGACCAACACATTGATAGGAAATTAATAAGAGCCCTAATATGAATGATAGTCAGACCTCCAATCTGAAATAGATACCCGGTAGAAGGAGTTCAGTGAGGAATATATAGTTAGGTCCACAAAAAGGATCCTGACTGAACTATTGCCTGAAATGTTACATTAAAGAAAACTCTTTAGGATAAAGATGAATATCCAATCAGGTAAGACTAAACATTAGTTACAGTCAAGATCCTTTGCCCAGCGTGGGCAAAGGAAACGGAGAGCACAAAATGAATTGGTGTAATCTGTGTTCCCCCAGCTTTTTATAACGTGTTTTTGAGTGAGCTATCTCACTGAAGGTTTGCAGTGCTCTTTTGAGGAAGTTAATATTATGATTATTTTCATTCTGTTTTTGAAAGAATTGAGGCTTATATATTGAGGCTTGAATTGCATTGTCAAAGACCACTCACCCAGTAAATAGAGCTGGAACTAAGACCTAAGTGTGTTGGTTTAAAACCCATGTTCTTTATCGTATACTAACTATACTGCTATGCGTTCTCCTTAAGTCTCCACCAGACAGAGCTCTCAAAAGCAGGTGTGCGTTTTAAGTATTGTTACGTGCCCAGTGCATAGCACACTGCCTGGAACCTGGTCCACTGTTGATGCTAAATAAATAATCAAAGAATAAATGAATTAAGTCTTTTTGAATCTGTTCAAAGATGGAGGCCTGACTGCGTGGATTTATCTTTTTTATTTAGAGCATATTAAACTTATGATAATAATAATAATAATAATAAAGAGAACAGAGGCAGGGTTATCAGAAATTTTGACAAGTTTCTAGAAGACGGACAGTACATGTCAGCGGGGTGGCAGATGAACAAGCTGATGGTATGGATTGAAATAACACAAGGGGATGAAGTTACATCAGCCCATTAGGACCACAGAGAATTTCAGGTACTGGAAATGTGGTGTGTGAGTGGGAGAAAGGGGCTGAGCCCAGAGATATTTCTAGTTTGTATACGGAACAACCTCTTCTCTTCCCCAACGACTGAAGCCTAAAAGAAGCAGATGTTTAACCCCCTAGGTAAACAAGCAATGTGTGTAGGGAGCTCTTTGTAAAAAAACCTCGATGACCCTACTGCAGGGATTCTCAGCCTTGGCAATTTTGGCGTTTGGGGCTGGCCAATTTTTGGTTGTTGAGGCCTATCCTGTGTACTGTGGGAAGTTTAGAAGCGTCCCTGTGCTCACCCACTGTATGCCGGTGGCATGCCCTCCTCCTCAGTTGTGATAAAAAAAACTGTCTCCAGATATTGCCAGATGTTCCCTGGCGGGAAAAATCACCCTGTTGAATCACTGACCTGGAGAAATGACTTCCATGTCTTTTCGTTTAAAAGACCCCAGTGTAATGTCCAGAGTGTGCCTGATTACCTAACAGCAAACCTCAACAGCATTCAGGATATCCAATCAAGTTTTAATGGCTTTATCATTAAATATAAAAAAACAGAAATGTTTGAGAAAATATAGCATAATACAAGAACAGATGCTATGGTAAGAGAAAATAATCAAAAAATAAAGAACTCTTATTATTTAAAATAGGATTTTATACAACAAATTTAAAAAGGGCTGTAAATTCCGTGAAATCAAGAATGTGTAACTAAAAGGTAAAGGTATAGAAAATACGAGGACAAAAGGTCATAGACATGGCTGATCAATTCAGGAAGCCAGATATCTCACCAACAGGTTTCCAGAAAGAGAGAACTGCATAAATAAAGGGAAATATCAAAGAATTAATTTAACCATCCAAAGGAAACACCTCAGTTATAATGATGTTTGAATGTCTTGCACAATGAATAACAAAGGCCATACTCTAACACATGGTAAAGTCACAGAGGGACTGTGACCGAAAGCCCGCGGAGACAGAGAGAGAGAGAAACAAGATAGAAGACATTGGCGAGATCGCATTATATTTTTCAGGAAAAATGAGTTTTTTACCTAGAATTCTATACCCAACCAGCCAAACTATCACTAAATTGTTACAGTAAATACTTTTTTGTTGGTTTTTACTTTTAAGGACTCAGAAAATTCTCTTGACACATTCATTTTTAGGAAGCTTCTTGAAGAAATGCTTATGTTGGATAAGATGTCTCCTCGCGCAAGAACAGAAAGCTCCAACTCAACTGGCTTACACCAAACATTTATTATCTCACGTAATAAGGAGTCTAGGGTGGATAGCTACAATTTTGACTCAATTATGTCAACAAAATTGAAAATTCTTCCTATCGTTTTGTTCTGTTATTCTTGGTGAATTGCCTGTTTCTTGGGATAGCCTTCTTTATGTTGGAGGATTGCTTCTGCAAATTAGTATTACATACAGATATGATAATGACCAGAGGTATAAAGGCCATTCTCTTTTTATAGATACTTTAAAATTTTAAAGCAAAGACTTCATCAGAGATTCCTCAGCAAAATCTCCCTCGAGATTAATTGTCTAGAATGAACAATATGCTCACCCTTCAGTCAATCAGCAGCAAGGTGGAAGACTGGCATAACTGACTTGGTGAACTTCAGGAGATGCATAGAAGCGTGGAATTCTGGAGTAGAGGCAGGGTCTTGTTAGAAGGAAACAGGGATGTGTGTTTGCTACAGCTGCAGCAAGCCAGGGAGTAATCCGATAAAGAAGACAGGATTTAGACAGTGAAACTGATCTGGAAAGGAACGAAATGAAATCCAGGCAGGAGCAATGGACAAGGCCTGAAGGGCACAGCTCTAGACTGTGATCATGTCCCTTCATGGACCAGGCAGGGGGACAGAGGGGCCCGGGCAGGCGAAATTATGTAAAAAGAGAATGTGAAGGATTTTTGATATAAAACTTTAAATTATGTTAAAAGCAAAAAATTCAAAAACTGTCATCTAGAAATTCCAGCAAAAGCATAAAACATTGTAAGAAAGAACTGTAATCATGAAAACACTACTTAATTTTGCTGTGTGCAAAATACTGACATAGACACAACAACAGAGACGCGGTTGCTTGACTTTCACTGGTGGAGTCACTTCAGCAGTGAAAGCTGGCTATGGAATCCAATGTCGCTGCCACCAGTTGTGACAGTACAAAAGAAGAAGTATAGAAGGTTGAGGGGAGAAGAATCGAGAGCTGAAGGGATGAAGAGGGATGCTAAAAGGTACTGTCTCTAGTTGGTGAAACAAGAAACAGAAGCATGATAATAACGAGTGATTACAAAGGAGTAAAGAATAAAGGGTAATTTTTATTTACTGAGAGATTGGGTGTCGAGTGAGTTTGTGTGAGCTAAATCCTAATCTATCATAGTGGGAATTCAAAAGATAATGCATAAAATGAATAAATTAAAAATAGAAGCAAACATACATATTATGGAGATATGGCATTAACTCCCAGAAAAAAATAGCCAAAATAGTTACAAGACTTTGCTCTGGGGCAGGTTGGAGAGTAGGCGAGAAGGCGACAGAGGCCTTTCACGTGGAAGCCCCTGTTATTATTTCTTATGTCAACCATGCACACATATATCGCTTGATAACTGAAAATATATTGTAAAAATGATTTGTTTTTCCTTTTCATCGTCATAATGTAGAAACATTTTGTTCCATGCATTTTGCACCTACAGCTGCATCACCAGCATTTTCCTTGACGGCACGTAGCCTTCACAATGATTCAGATAAACGGCTGTGTGGTACCTGTTTCTCTGGCAGCTCTGATCCGTTCGCATTCCTGCTCTCGGTCTTCGTGTGTCTACGAATAACCAAAAGAAGTGTTGAAGCTTGGCGGAGCAATCTATGGCTAAAGAACAAAGCTTTTTTTTTTTTTTTTTCCTTTTTCTCTGAAAAGAAGTAAATCCTGACCTGGGCCTCATTACTGCTGTGCATGGACCAAGTTCAAAGCGCAGGCAGAGCTGTGCAGAGGTCTTGCTCACTGCAGAGCCCCTGGGTGGTACAGACACACCCAGAGACCTCCGAGGCCAGCCTGGACAGCATCAACCCAAGGCCGCCCTTTGCACTGACACTGCCCTCAAGTTCATTTAAAATGGGGGCTGCCAGAAAGACGAGGTTTCATTTGCAAGGCTAGAGCATGGTTTTAATTATCCTTTAGATTCATAAAAAAGCAAGGGGTGGTGGGGATAGATTTATGGCTTTAAATTCTCTTCTTTGCCATTTATAGAACAGTATTTATCAGGTGTGGGGCACATGGCAGCTCTGGGGGGTGCCAAACGGGGATCAAAAGCTAGGCATAAAAACCTTCCCCTTTCAACGTACCTAATCTCCTCCTTCTATCTATAAATGGCCACATTTACCTCCGGGCTCAGAAGAGAGATTCATTCTGGCATTTTGCTGTCGGAGGTATCAGGAGTGAGTGAGGGGCGGCTTCTGTGTGCCGGTCGGTCCTGCCTGCCCTTTGATGTTTCCCGCAGAAGAGCAGAGCCGTGGCCAGCAGCTGGGCGGGTGCCCGCTACGCTGCTGCCTGGAGTGTGTCCCTCCTGTAGGGAGGTGATCATGTCCCTTCTAGTGGAGCACCAGGTGGGAACACGGCTGGAGAACAGCACTCACTCACTCACTCAGTGCTTCTTAGTTATCTCCCACGTGTCCCCACACTGCCAGGTCCCAGCAGATTCTAATGAAGTCTGAGATATGACTTTTTTCCTTCAGAAAGTGTCAGCGTTCACTGACATGCGAATCCTGTATATAATAGTTTCGTGGATTATTAAAATAATTTTTGGTGTCCCTCAGTTTGGGAAAGAGTTGTTTATTAGTGGGCATTGGATTGAGTTGTGTTTTGCCAAGAAAGCATGATGTAGGCCAACCCTCGAAGAGTGGTGTCATGGACTGAATGTCTGTGCTTAACCCCGCTAGTTCCTATGCCTAGAGTTGAAGCCCTAACCTCCAGCGTAGCTGTATTTGGAGATGGGGTCTCTAAGGAAGTAATTGAGATTAAATAAGGTCATAAAGATGGGGCCTTGATCCTATAGGATTAGTGTCTTTATGAGAAGAGACACCAGACAAAGTGTGTACATACTCTTTTTCTCTCCCTCCCTGCCATGTGAGAACATAGTGACAAGGTGGCTGCCTACAAGCCAGGAAGAGAGCCCTCACCAGAAACTGAATTTGCCGGGAACTTGGTCATCCTGGACTTCCAGCTTCCAGAACCATCATAAAATAAATTTCTGTCGTTTAAGCCCCCTAGTCTGTGGTGTTTTGTTATGGCAGCCAGAGCTAACTAATACAGATGGGTAGGATTTCAATAGGAAGGAAAGGAGAGAGCATCCAAGATGGGGACAACGTGCGCAAAAGCCCTGAGACCAGCCTGACATGGCATGGCGGAGGGGCAAGAGGAGATTAGAGGGTGCCTGTTGGAAGCATCTACTGGACCAGTGGCTTCTGGGAGTGTGTCCCCTCCTCTGGATTTGTGGCTTGCTGACCAACATGAACCTGCAGAGGAAGCATAAGCACATATACTTCTAGAAAACAAAGCAACTTTTCCTTGATTCTTCTGCTTTCATTTCTAGGAAATACTTTGCTTTTACTCTTTGTGCAAATTAAAGATGTACCTTACCTGAATTACAGAGAGTATCACATTGTAGTCTACGGCCATACCACCCTGAACGCGCCCGATCTCGTCTGATCTCGGAAGCTAAGCAGGGTCGGGCCTGGTTAGTACTTGGATGGGAGAGTATCACATTGTAAAATTTTACACATGCAGAATTCTTGAGGTTATCTAGAATGCAAATTCCATAAAAGTAGGATTGTTTCTGGTTTTATTTACTGCTGAATCCCTAGAATCTAGCACAGTGCCTGGAACTGAGTAAGAACCTGGTGAGTACTTGTTGAAGAAACAAGTTGATGAAATCCTGGGCTCCCACAGAATTCAGGAACATCTGGCTCCTGCAGTGGACTCCATTTCCAGTCTCGACTTTGACTCTTACTAGCTTGGGCACATCATCACTTGAAACTCAGTTTTCTCATCTTTAGAATGAAGATATTAAAACAAATTTTACTTACCCCACAAAATTGAGAGGATTGGTTATCAACTTAATGCATTGAAATTTATTTAATTACTGTGTACTAGACTCTGGGAATGTTACGGGCATTTACCCTTCTAGGAACTTAGAGTCCAATGGAGAAAGCGGGCGCAGACACGGCACAACTGCAGGCCAGCTTGATGGCTGCCAGGGCAGTGGCATGCTTTGCTGGGCTAGGGATACTCTCTGCATGGCAGACAGACTGAGCTTTTTAAAATCTCAGTCTGATCATGTGCCTCCACTGCTTAAAGCACTCCACGGATTTTCCTTTATCTTTAGAATAAACTACAAAATTCCCTCCATGGCATTGCATGCTCTGCTTACTCAGGTGACAACTTCCACCCGGATCTGCTATGCTCATGGCCTGTGCTGGTTAATGAAGATACTCAGCTTTCTCTTAACTTCTTTTCACTTGCTGTTGCCACTACCTGACATTCTCATCTTGCAGATATTTGTGATTCCAGTAAAGCAACTCTTTCCCTTTTCTGTCTCCCACACATCACAAGATAAGGTCTTCAATTCTACGACTCCTTTATCACTGCTACATCCCCAGTACCCGGAACAGGCCCACCACACAGGGAGTGTTTAATAAATATTTGTTGAATAAATGTCTAAAACTCCAATTTAGTGGAGTTTCAAGTGGAAGTGTCAATTAATGCAAGTAATTGAAACACAAGCATATTTTAATATAGGAAATCAATTAAATAAAGAGCTATAACTTTGGTTTTTGTTCAAACACTTCGAGTCATGAGAATTCACTATTATCAGAGGCAGTGAATTCCGCCTTTAGGAAGAGTTAATGATTTTTAAAAATTGTCTTCAGCTTATAATTCAACAACAAAAACAAAGAACTTGAATACAAAACGGGCAAAAGACTTGACTAAGGTTTCTCCAAAGAAAATGCACAAAGGACTGACAGGCACATGAGAAGATGGTCAACATCACTAATCATCAGACAAATGCAAATCAAAACCATAGTGAGATACCGCCTCACACCCATTAGGATTGCTACTGTCAAAAATAATAAAATAGCAAGTGCTGGTGAGGATTTAGAGAAATGGGGGCCCTTGCCATCTGTTGGTAGGAATATAAAATGGTGTCACTGCTGTGGAACAAGAGTATGGTTATTCCTCAAAAAATTAAACATAGAATTTCCATAGGATCCAGAAATTCCACTTTTGGGTATATTCCCCCCAAAATGAAAAGCGGAGCTTAAACAGATATTTTCATACCCATGTTCACAGCAGCAATATTTACAATAGCCAAAAGGTGGAAGCAGCCCAAAGCCCATGGAAGAATGAATGGTTAACAAAATGTGGTGTATACATACAATGCAGTATCATTCAGCCTTAAAAAGGAAGGAGATTCTGACACATGCTACGACATGGATGAAACTTGAGGACATTATGCTAAGTAAAATAAGCCTGTCATAAAAGGACAAATATTTTTGGCAATTCCAATGACTACATAGAGTAGTCAAGTTCATCCAATCAGAAAGCAGAATGGTAGTAAATTGTAGGGTAGTCAGGGAATGGGGACCTATTGTTTAAAGGGTTCAGAATTTCAGTGTGGGAGGATGAAAAGTTTCTGTATTTGGAGGGTGGTGATGGTTGCACAACAATGCGAATGCACTTAACTTAACACTGCTGAACTGTACATTCAAAAAGTGTTAAGATGGAAAATTTTGTTATGTGTGTATTTTACCATAATTTAAAAAAACATGTTCAGCTAAAATATGCCACCCAGAAAATTTTACCTAAAGGACCTTGTATCACCCGTCTAGCTGCAGAAGGACCCTCTTAAGATATTCATCAAAACATGTGAAAGCAGTAATTAGTGATTGAATCAGAAGGTTCCAAGCTGTCTTTTATCCAGACTGATCTCCCCCATGCAAGTGCCTCTCATCTTTCCTACATGACCTAGTTTCCTTGTTGTTCTCTGTTTGTCATCCAATCTGGGAACGCCAGAGAACCCAGAAGTGCTAGCAACGTTCAACGGGTAGCAAGTAATTTTTTCAGTGTTTGTTTCATGGAAATGTTAATGAACCTTGGGATGTTATGAGGTACTTTCAGAAATGATGAGCTTTGTGGTCAGAATGAGTTAAACAGCTATTTATTTTTTTTGTATTATTGCTTTTGCAGGGTTTTCCAGCGCATGTAACAGCGAACGTGCATCATTGGTTTCGAAGAGCAGAATAAAGTGGGTACCGCATTCTCAGACATTTTTGATTGCAGCCTTCTTTTCCATCTCAAGACAGTTTTCATGGAACATCGTTTGGGAAATTTTTTACTAGTGTAATGGTGAACTGTGTTGTGTTCACTGAGTCCATCAGCTCATGAGTTTTTATGTGTGTGCTCCAAGCACAAGAATTGCTTCTGGATCTAGGCTATGGGTCTTTTCAATTCTTGGAAAGAATTTCCCTCAAACATCCTCTGAAAAAGCCAATGTGATTTCTTTTGGTATGGTACAGAACATATGCTCTGTACATATAACAGATGCTGCCACTCAAAATAGGCTCTGTGCCTAGATGCAAGACTCAAAATTGGGTTACATCATCTCACTTGAGTGCCACAAATCATGTGTTGGATTTTCTCAAGGCTCTAAAAGCACACAACTTTCATACAGTATAGGTCCACAATTTCTTATTCAAAATCCCAAATTGCCAGCTGTGTCTCATAATTTGAGATTTTAGAAATGTAATATAATGCCTGTGCCATTACATACACCCCAGCAGGGTCTGGAGACACACCTTTAAACAATGCATCAATATTTGCTGAATATTCTTACTTAGTAGGATAAATAAAGTCTATAAATAAACTTGTATCAGTTTATATCAAGTTTTGCTGCCAAAGGAGTTTTAGTGACTCACTAAAAAATAACTTTTGGCTTCAGAGTTTTTTGATTTTGGAACAGTGGCTAAAAGACTGTAAGATCCTAATGAAAATGAGGCTGGGTTAATGTTAATAGACTTTTGCTAGCACCAGAACTTTATATTTCTCAATATTCTGATCTTAGGAGGAATAGTGGAGAAGTTTCTATAGAAAGAATCCTAATTTCTCTTAAATATACTGGCCCTAGCCCCTTCTGCTTGGCTATCTCTAATATATTCCTAGAAAGAACTAACTTATTTGTTCTAACTCTCCGCCTTCAACCAAAGGTGAAAATCTCCAAGTTAATAGAAAAATAAAACAGCGAGGAGCAGGTGGTTTTGGGACCTAGGGCCACACAGCAAATGCGGATGCTACACTGATAATGCAACTTCCAAAAGGCAGTATCAGTTAATCTTTGTAGTGGGACAAACCATGAGCCAGAGTCAGAAGCTGTGACTATGTCACGAGCCACCAAATGACCTATGGTAAATCCCATACCCTTGATGATTCCGTCTCTCCTTCTATAAAATGAGGCCTGGACAGTCATTTTATGGTCCATTTAGTATCTCTAAGCAGAACATCCCTATCCACTGGCAGGTTAATGGCAGGTGAATTATCTGCATGGTAACAAACAAAGAGTGGCATCTTCTAGCTCCTGGAGGCTGTCCTGCACGAAAGGAAAGCTGCCCTGAAATACACACATGGAAATTAATTTTCTCCATCCTTTTGGACACTTTACTCATAGCATATTGGGCTATATATTATATGTCTCCAATAAGGATTTCATTTAGATTTAGTAAGTCAGAACTGTAAATGTTAATGAAATGCCAATAGAGTGATTAACAATATATGCTTTGAAGTTTCTCAAATATGTAAGCCCCAAAAATTTTATAAGAAAAATGTCCAGACATGGGACTTTACCCTGCAGTTTGTTTATTTTTTTTAAGAGTCAAAATATCTCTCAAATGCTCAGTCCTGAACAAACAGAAAAACGGCAGGAGGAAAAAAAAAAAAACAAAAAAAAAACCCAAGGCTGAATTTCAGTCACACGGATCTCAGCAAGAAGCAAAAATAAACTCTTTAAATGATCTCCTGCAGCTCCCAGAGGCAGGTTTGGTACGAAGTCGTTGGAACACATACAGCTTTGTCCCCACTCCCAGCTGCCATGCTTTGCCCCTGCCCTGCCTCTGTTGGTCTTGTAACTCTTTCCATATTAATTAAAGATTCCTGGGACTTTGCTCTTTTTTTTCCTCCGTCCCTGGGAGCCACCTAAGAACACAAATATTAGAACAGAGCAGTCTGCTAACTTTGTATTGTCCTAATTTAAGGAAAATAGCACAGGGCCATCACCTGGGTGTTTAACTGGTCAAAGACCTGGTTCTAGGTAGAATCTAAAGAAAAGCAGTGATCTGTCTGTTGTCATAGCTAGTTTGTGGCACAGCCATGATCGATACTAGGTTCAAGGCTAGTGCTCTTTGTCCCCATCACCCATGCTGCCCTGCCATCTTAAATTAAAATAAGATCGTTTCCTTCATAACTCACCATTGCAATAAATCCCACATCACGGCACAGAGTTAGACAGCTTCAACCATGACATGAGCTTCGTGTAGTTGGGTCCTTACAAGTTCAGCACCTGAGAAAAATTAAGAGGAGAACTGGAAATCACATCCAGCTGGGCGTTAGCATGTGTTAAACAGGGTTTTGATGTTAAAGGGTTTTAAGTGCGTGACTGGTACACCTCAGGGCAAGGCCCAGTCTTCCCTGAGAATCTGTTCTTGCTTTTCTTTCTTTTCTTGTCTAATCAGTCCCATTCAGTTTTCAATTCTCTTTCTCACTTCGCAAAGTGCCAGACAAATTACTGGTATCCTCCATGAAACTCTGGTTTCTTTTTGGCTTCTGAACTCATATCCCCTTGAGAATATTTTAGGGTAAATATTGCTCGAAAAAATTTAATAAAATTTTAGGAACATAATTAAAGCAAAGACCTTTGTATAACTTTTCCAGTCATTGATCTTCCCTGTTCTAACTCCGCGCTGGAATGTGCATATTTTCTTAATGCTTCACTCTTACTGTTTCTCTGAAATTCTTTCTACTCTTCAGCTTCAACATGTCTTCTGCCAACTGCCGACTGGTTCAAAGTGTTAGGATTATCCGTACAAACTTGCTGATATTCAACTCTTTTTGAACTACAAAGAAGGCAATTTCATTTGGTTCAACCTAATGCATGGTAAAGCCATCTGGGGTATACAAAGTCTCTTTTTAGCAGAGATTTTTTTCTTTCTTACAGTAGAGAAACCATTTAGAAAAACTATGATCTTTATTGAACATAATAATTTGGACATTTAACTATTTTTAAGAAAAGTTTCGTTTAAGTGATTGTCTTTGCTTATCATAGACGTAACCCGTGTCTCGATGCCAGTGTCCAGGTTCTGCCCGCTGCCCAGCGTTCTGTCTGGCTGAACATTTGCTCTGCATCTGTCGTTGAAACGACAGGACCGCTTTGTTAGGCTGCGCTTGGTCACCCTCCGCCTTGTACGGAAGGCCTCTGCTGTGGTCTCTTCGAGTCTGTGAGAGACTCATGTGTGGTGAAAGGAGGTCTCGGCTTAACATGTAGTTAAATCAGTCTTTCTAGACTCAACTAATTAATGCCTCCGTTTCAAGAGAGGAATGCCAGGTGCTCACTGATAAAATGTGTTCAGGTACAAGCAGTGCGGAATAGCTAATTCTTTCTGGTCTTGAGTGATGCTGGGAGAAGCATTTGAAGTTGCTGTGATTGTGGCCTCCGGGTTCACCAGTGAGTTGTGACGTGGCCTTGCCTTGGCTCCTGCCACGACCTGAAAGACGTGTGAAGCTGCCGGGCCTCCCGGCGGCAGGATCGATGGCAGATTGGGAAGTTCTGTTAGGTGTACGTGAAATACATTAGAAGCTGAGCAGGGCTGTGCAGAGAACCGAGTGGTGTGAATGTTTTCACTCTGGTCATTGTGTCGCCGTAGTATGATATAAATCTACAGCCACTGGTTTGTTGTTTTGTGATACTACTGTTTATTTTACTTCTTTTTTTGGCAATAAACGCTTTTAACAGCAATAAGTTCAAAAGGAATCAAAGTGCCTATTTAATAAAAATTTAAGTTACAAATTTTCATTCTCAAGAAAGTTGATGATGAGTGTGTGATTTGCACCAAATGTTTGTTCACGTTTACCATCTACCCGGAGTGGTGGCGCTGTCACTGACCACATGCAGACAAGAAAACACAAATCTGCTGAGGAAGCATCAGCATCTACTGGAAAATTAGTAGTTGTTTTAGGAAGACAGTGCCTCAAGACAACGATTCAATGTCTGTCGTTCTAGAAGGTGCATTTACATACAATGCTGTGAAACTTAACTCTTCATGTACATTTTAAAGATGATTGTTTTTTGAATTAATTTATTTTTATTCCAAGTTTTCTTGTGGGCATATATAAAAACTGAAGTAATAGCTGTTATTTTATTGGCTCCATTTATGGAAGAAAATATTCACTAGTAGTTAAATGCTGCCACTTTTATAATAGCATATTCAATTAGGTTTCTTATCAGAACGGCAGAAGACACAAAAGTTATTTGAAAGACAAAAACAAAATATTCTCAATTCTGCCAAAGATAGCACATAACTAATACCATTTTCAGGTATGCACAGAAAAGTTTGTTACCTAATGCATGCCTCCGTTGTCACATTAGAGCTTAATTCTCTTCAAGAACTCTGGTTAAAAAAGACAGAGTCACATGTTTCAAATAGAAAGTCCTTTAAAATAATACCAAACATTATTTTTCACTCATTCATAGAATCAAGTAAAATTTTGGAAGTTCATTCTTTCAAAGGGAAATTTCTGACATTATTTTGACTAATATTGTAAGTTCAGTTAAAAAGTTCAACATTGAGACAAAATTATATATTATGTAATAATAATACAAATTCAAAGTTTGGTGGCACAAACCATTATGGTATGATCAATGTTCTTACTAAGCGAAGAAACGTATGGAATAGAAATATATATGGAATTAGTGGCAAGCACATTATTTACATGTGTCTATCCAAACAAGCCACAATATTCTATAGTCAAAATAAAAACTATTGTTGACAATATTTATGACAGTATTTTTCAAATTTAGCTAAAATAATTCAACTTAAAATTTTTTGTTATGAAATTGACTTTGAATATAAAAAAAACTATAAATAAAAAGAAGTATACGCTGTTCTACCCGTCATCAATCAAATGGTTAAGCCTTATGTAAGAAGATGTAAATGTTCTATAAAGTTATTGAACTTTTTTGGTAAATAAATTCTCTTAATTGTTTTGGTCCAAATCATTTGGAACTCTTTTTATTAAAATTGTTAATGATCTGCATACCACAAAATTTTAGCTTTTGAAGAGCTTAGAAAATTGCAATTACTAAAAACAAAATTTGCAAGCAGGAAGATCGTGAAAATAAACATAAATACAGGAGAAAGAACTGACTTTAAATACCAATGCAGAGCACCTGACCAAGTGAGACTGAGAACCCAAACAGGAGCTTCGATTGCGAAATTCAGCTGGAATTGCAATATACCTACTTTGGGGAAGATTCGTTTAATGGAACTTTTATCTTTAATTAGATATATTTATATTCTCTACCAGAATAGAATGAAGTTAAGGTGACTTAATGTTTTGCAGTATTTGCTTTTTGTGAAACATTAAAAAATTGTAAATAGATACATCCTATTGGAAGAGTTGGTGCCCATAAAAATATTTGTTCAAGAAAGTAATTTGGATGGAAACCAGAAGCAGAAACTTTGATGACATTTGGGCTGGAATAGTTGTACATTTACTTACAAAGAATTAGAGTTAAGAATATCCCCCATTTAGCAGAATTTTCTCTGACCTCATCTGAGCACCTATGGAAAATGTATTATCAATAAAAATAATATGGTCTAAAAGAAGAATCTATTGATAATGCCAGTAATTTCACATTTCTTAAACAAAAATTCAACTTTTAAGAAGTTTGTACGAAACTTTAGGACAAAATTAAAAATAACAGTACTGACTTAATAAAATATATATCCTTCCAAAAGTACTTGTGACAAAATTTTAGAGGCAGCTACAACTAAGAAACTGATTAATGTATAATAATAATGTATAATGTAAAACTGATAATGTATGCCAAGTATAATTACTCTGCTTATGTTTTTAATGTTCATAAAATTAATATAAAGAATTTTTAATTTAATTTAATCTTGTTTTGTTTTGTTTTATTTTATTTTTTGAGATAGGGAAGATAGGGATCTTGCTATGTTGCCCAGGCTGGTCTCTAACTCCTGGGCTCAAGTGATCCTCCAGCCTCAGCCTCCTGAGCAGCTGGGACTACAGGTGTAAGCCCTCTCACTGGCTAACATAAAAAGTTTTTAAATTTTTGCTTTAGTGCACACAAATACATTATATACCACCCTGAATGTGCCCGATCTTGTCTGAAAGTTTTTAAATGGAACTATTTTATATATCTATCAATTTTATAAAACTAATTTTTAAATCAAGAAATAGCCTATGGAACAATCTCTCTCTTTCTTTCCATTTGGCTCTGTCTTCTCCTTTCTCCACGGCCAGCTCCAGCCTGACCAAAGCAGGAAAGATTGCTCTGAACCCTTTATCCATCATGAATTGCCCATTGTCTGAATCACACATCACCTGCGGCTTTTAGGTGGTGTGTGCCATGTCTCATAGATTTTGTGTTCTTATACAAAGTTGGTGCTTAAAATAATGTGTGTTGTTGATGACAATATGACCACACTATATTAAAAAAAGAAATGAGAGATAGTCTGGGTTCTAGATACAAATGCAATGTATGGCTGTGGCAAATCAAGTGTTGTTAAAATCTTTCTAGCAGCAGAAAGAACTCTTGTCACAGCTCTGGTCTTGCAGATGACAAGAAAGTTTGGGTGGTGACAGAGCTTTACTTTAGTTGGCCAGAACAGTTGAAAGGTGGGGTGAGGAGGGAGATATATAAGAATATAAGAATTGAGAAGAGACATATTCTAAAATAGTCACATTGGTAAAGATGGTATTTTAGAAGCATGTTAGGGAAAATAAAGTCTCAAAAACAAAAACTTTAAGGAAAAGGAAGAAAATCTTTATGGCAGTAGGAAAATAGGGAAGAGAGGAAATGAGGATAGGTTTTGAAAAAGTATATTTAGTTTGACAGCATTTCACCTCAGTAGAGCCTAAAATGTGATGTGTTCATATTCATGAACAAAAACTGATTGAAAAGGAAAATTGTCTATACAGTGGTAATGCAGAAAGGAAAAAAAATGATTGATGTAGGTAATATTAATTACATAAAAATGGTTTTTAAGAGCCTCCTATGGATACAATACTTCTAGCATCAGCTTTCAGTAGCAACAGCAACAAAAAACCTTGGTGACTTTAAAATGTGGTTATTGATACGAATGTGTGCTGGAAATCAAGGCACAATTACTATTCAAAATGTACTATCAGGTTAAGAGCATCTTAAATCAGTTATATTTATGTACATATAAGATAATGTCTTAAAGAGAATGTAATCTTCTCTCATTTTCTGGTGGTGCATGCTTCTTGGAGACACTGATTTTCTGATATCTTTATATCCCAACTATCTACAGAGGCACAGAAAAAGTAAACAAAGATATAAATAGATAAGATTGATGAAGAATTCTAACCTCATCTAGACATGGAGAACATGGTTCTTTCCGTCTCCCTTCTGGAGCACACTTTCAGATTATGAAGGTGAGCAAGAGAGGAGATAAAAGTTAACTATGGCAAATAAATACGTTTACAAAGTTTCATAACTTTCTTGGCTTTTCTTATTTTTAAAGTAATTATTTCCTTATTTTCTAGAGGAAGTTAGGAAACCTTCATACGTTGTAGAGAAGACTTTCAGAATTGAACTTATAAGACCTGAATTTTTTCCCCCCACACTAGCTAGTGACCTTGGAGAAAGTAATTTATCCCTGGGTCCTAGTTTCTACACATCTCAAAAGAGGAGTTTGTGCCTGATGACAGTTAGGATACTTTCTGACACGTGATTTTAAAACCTGTGTAGTGATAATACGACCCATTTATCCCAGTGGGAAGATGCAGGGGGTAGAACCAAGGAGAGCAAAGGAACTGTCCAGGGTGCTTAGAGACACATGGGTCCACTCATTCTCTGGAGTTACGACCAGAAGCCACAGTATGCCTGCATCTGCTGTTCACCCAGCATTTGCACTGAGTTCCGTACACAGTGAGCTATTCTGTCAGGGTCAAGTGGTTATAATTCAATATGAGATCAATTTCCTTTTGCTTGAGGGGAGAAACTACATATCTAGAATCACCTCTGTTCTGTCTCCACCTTGTTCTTGGTCTTGATTACTCATTTCATTTATTCATTATTTAAAGCAGGCTGTTACAGTAGTTTTCATGGTATACTTGCAATATTGATTTTCCAAGAGTCATGCTTAACTTTTTCAAGAGCTGTTTCAGGAGATATAAGGATGTGCACCTCATATCCTACCTCGTACAAGGAGAGAGGAGGGAGAGAAAGACTCCGAAAAACACACCTTCGACCATGGTATGAAGACAAAGAAAAGGCGGAGGAGACAACGTGTGAGACGGCCAAGGACAGCTGATTCACCGAGGGGCCTTAGTGGCGGGCGGCGCACGGAAAGGGGCGGTGGCCGGTGCGCGTGGGGCACACCAGCTCCTCACAGCACGATCGTGGACTCCAGCACGCCGCCACGACTTCTTCCTCGTGACCTGCCTTGCAGGGGTGAGGCGGGGAGAGTGGGGAGGATGCGAGGCTGGTAGGTCTTAGTGAGAGCTGAGCCCCACGGGGGAAAAGGGAGGAGGTGCGAACTCCTCCTAGTTGAGCATTTGTGCGATTCTACGTCCTGACACGTCACTGTTACACCCACTGCTTCTCCCGGATCCGCTCTCATCTCATGCCCCGCGACCTTCCCTCCTTTTCCTGTCTGTGCTGGATATGCAGTCACGGTTTCCGTCCCGCAGACCGGGCCTGGATTGCTGTGAGGATGAGTGGCATCCTTCCCATCCAATCCTCTCGCTGACCTCAGGCCTGAACTGCCTTTTCGCTCTTAAATGTCCACAACGGCAGCCAAGAATTCAGTCTGGTAATTGTCACACCATCAGTAGCCTGTAGCTGAGTCTTCATGTCAGCTCTGCACGTGACACACCATTTCCACAGGGCCCATTCTTAGGATTCCAGGGGGCTCTGGGCTTGGAGGGATAGCCAAGAAATTGACATAATGTTAAATTCTGAGTTGCTCCTTCTTTTTAATGACCAAGGCTTTATTTTTTTGGCCAGTATTCTCTGCCTAAGTCTTTCTTCTCCTGAGATGTGCTTTCTGTGTTTTCTCCCAAGATGCTCATCAGATCCTCATGCAAATAAACTGTGGGTAGGCACAGTTCCAATACACCAGATATATGTATGTCCAGACATACCTGCATCCCAGCAGTTGGTAGAGTTTAAATTCAGGTTCAAGGAGTCTCCCTATATGTGGGAAATGTTTCCTTCTGGGATAGAGTACAAGGTGTGCAGCCGGCAGTCTTTCAAGTTGCTACATTTGCTGGCATTAATAATAATCAGGATAAGGATATGGGCTAGGGATCTGAAGTTGTAGGTTCAGTGTGACAGTATATATTTCTAGTCAAGTGATACGCCCCCAAATGACATGGTAGCATCATGGCAGTAATACTACTGTGGCACAGAAGACCCCCAAGGAAGGGTTTGGTAACAACTAGATAATGTCAGGGTCCTGCTTATCAAAGAAGGACTTTGGTATCAGCAGAGGATTTGGAGAATGCACAAGATAACCCAGACAGAAGCCCAGCCACATGGATTTAGGATATGGAGAGAATTAATGGGGATTAATCCTGTGGACACTTTAGTATCTGGGACTGACTAGAGGACCTGTGATTCCATTTGCTTAGGGTGGAAAGAAATGTGAGGAAGTATTTTGAAGGAATACATTTAGCTCTTTTCTCAGCATATTGAGTTGAAGGTTTTTATAACATAGTCATGAAAACAGTAGTGGTCAGAAATGTAGGTTCAGATTTTTCTAGAGAAGAGAGACTCAGGATTATTTAACACCCTTCATACGATTTTGATTTTCCTCCTACTTTTTTGTTTCTTGGTGTGTTTTTCCCCCTTATTTAAACTACTTCTTATATATTTACAGGGCATTTCTAGGGATTTTGTAGCTGGGAAGTTTTTGGGTAATCAGTCTGCCATATTGTTGGAAGCAGCCTTGGCATTAATGGGCACTTAATAATACCATTAGATGAACAATGAACCAAAATTGTACATAATTAGTGCAAGTGATGGAAAGATTAAGATAAAATCTTCAACAAAATGGGCTGATATAAAAGCCAAAACAAGCAGAAGGGCAGCCAATGCTGAGTTGGGTCACAGAAGGCAGGAAAGTGAGGGTGGTGGGGGTGGTGGGAGTGGTCTCTGTGGGGGCTCGCGGAAGGGGAGCTGGAAGAGGCCCTCCGGGGAGTGGCACTCGGAGGTGGTTAGGTTTCCGTCAGTGGCGAGAGGGAACTCAGATTATGAAAGGTCGGGGAACGCGTGGGAGGAGAGCAACAACTGCGTTCCTGAGGGGAAAGGGAGGTGAGCGGGTAGTGAGTGGGAAGCCAATCGGAAGAGTTTCTTTAGACGGGGGAGATCATAATGGGGAAGTTTTATTCACATCTCCACTAGGCGTTCTCCAGAGTTTCAGGTAAAAAACAAACACCCACAGACTTGATTAACAGACTCCACCGATTACTATTGGGCCTTATACTATTATTAAAAGTTTGAGATGTTATGTGTAAAAAACAACACATTAGCTCATAGGTTAGAAAGTAGGGAGGGGGTCTGAAACCTTCAAGCTTTATGTGGTAGAAACGCCGTCCTGCCTTGCACAGCTTACAGGTGATGCAGTGACGTCAGAGACTGTGGTTGGTGAAGCTAGATAAATTTGAACAATTTCAATTTTAATGTGAAGGTGCATAAAACACTGAAATGGGAAAGTCTTAATGAAGTGTCTAGAGGAAGAAGGTTTGGAGGGAGGCTTATAGACAGCCCCTAGAACCCTTGAAGGACCATCACATACTGGTTCAAGGCGATGTCATAACTCAATTTCGTTCAGGAATATTGGACTCACTGAGCGCATTAGGCTCAACTGTGCCTAATGCAAGGGCACCAACTGGAGGAAGTGGCAGAAGTGGTGAGAGAGCGGCAGAAGTAGCAGATGAGCAGAGGTGAGAAAGCAAGTGCAGAAACAGGAGCGGAGACGGCAGTTTCACACTGGTTACAGCCTTTGTTTACTCTTGCATTCTTGGAGTAGGTGTTTTATTAAATAAGACTCTTTGTAATCACACTGCCAGCCTCCTTGCTAAAAATAGAGCTGGGCTGGTTTGCACTTCTTGTCAACCTCATATAAATCGGCATCAGATGCCTCCGCTGTCCTTTGACAGTGTGAGGCTTGGGGCTCCCTGGGGTTGTCCATTCTTGTAGCCCTTTGGCTGTGGGGCCAGGACACTCCCTGCCACCCTCTTCTCCCCACTAGCCTGGCCGGCCCAGTCCCTGGTGGGCCAGGATGGGGCCTGCTCTGGGGACAAACAAGGCAGGTGTACTGAAGACTCCGCAGCATGCTGCATGGGTGCCAGGTGTCCTGAGGCTTAAAGCTGCTTGTGGTCGTCTGCTGCTGGCTGGGATGAGATTAATTAGAGAACAGGATAAACATGCACCTTGCCTTCCAGTAAGCGAGGGCAGCCAGTTTAGCACTGGCCCACGGCCTGCTTCCCAGACTTCACTTACACGGAGGGTGCGTGTAACACACACACTCACACGTGCTCAGGGAGACTTCTCCCCAGCCGAGGGTGGGGAAGGTGGAAATACAGGAAATGTTCCTTTTCTTCGATTCTCAAACTCTATTACACCCAACTAAAAAGATAGATCTCCTTATGGCCTGTGCTTAAAAGTCAAATAATGTAAATTGAACTGGCAAATGCATTTCTGCAGAAGATGTTGACTGGAGAAAATATTTAAATGATTTTCCACATGAAAAAAACAGAGTCAGAGAGTGTTTGATTTGTTTCAAGGTGATTCAACAGTGCTGCCAATGTTTTCTGGAGGGCATGGGCATTTTTGAGAGTCTGATGAAAGCTGTACACTGTCTCCCTAGAAAAATGAACGCATGTGCTATCACACAGAGGGGGGAGCGAGGGATAGAGACAGAGACAGAGATAGAAGTTTGGACGCTGTTTTAGGAGGATTGCATTTTCTCTGAAATCATTTATGGACCCCTATCTAGGTTCAGAATAAGAAATCCTGGTCCAGCGTATCATGGAAAATATCATGTGGGTTAGTGAAATCTAAAAATTTGGTGGGAGTTCCCAATGTATTCGAAATTTTACTAAGTACTTGATGGATATTATTTTTAATTTGCATAATACTCTGCAAAGTAGGTACCATTACCTCTCTTTCACAGATGAGAATGTGGAAGCTGAGAAAGGCAGACTAACTTGACAGGAAACGAGTTTCCCAGTGGTTCGGAGCTTAGGGTCTGGTGTCAAGTTTCTTGGGTTCAAATCCTGTTTTCCCACTGATCAGCTAGAAGATTCCAGGTAAATGTCTCATCCCTTTGTCTTTCAGTTTCCTCAGCTGTAGTGGAGATGAGGATGGAATTTACTTCATGGCTTTTATGAAGATTGAACAGTATGAGGCATGCCAAGTCCTCAGAAGGTTGTCTGGCACACTGTGCCAGAGCGATTTGTCGTAGTGGTTCTTATGGTCAAAGACCACAGAGCTTGTACGTGGGGGAGACAAGAAGCAAACCAAGTGTCGTCTGGCACTTGGGACACTTGGAGCTGGGACACTCTGCCACACCATGCACGTTTCCAAAACCTGTTTTACATTTGTCCTTTGGCAAATCCTGTCACGTTTCCAAACTTGAGTTTCTGCATCCATAAGATACAGACAGTGATAGTAATAATAAAACACTTTGCTGCTATGCCGGGAGGACCATATAGGACAACAAGAAGTACATTTTAGGAAACTGTCAGGTATTGTGCCAATATCCATTGTTGTTGCTATTAATGATGAATGTATAAATCCAGCTCAAACAAAGGGCTTTGTGTTTTCACTTCTACTTTTATCATCATGGAAATTAAATTTTTATCACATGCACTCACCTCCAAATCTGTCTGGGATGACACAAGTCATTGGGGGTAGTCACAGTTATGAAACAGGAATTTTATGGTCTTAGTGACACTTAAAATAAGATACAAAGTAGGGTGTAACTACCCCACCGGACTTCCAATAACATTTGGATAAGGTAGTGAAAAAATGCAAAATGTTTTTATTAAAACACATGTCTGGGAATCACATTTATGTTTATCCAAAAATTGAGAGAACATAGCAGCAGCCAACAAGTTCATTATGTTGGCACAGAAGCTTACACTTTTTTAAACATGAGGTTCATTGTCCTTAGCTGGAATGCATGATTTCGGTTGCTTTTCAAAAGGTCAGTTTATTTCTGGGAGTAATATTTTTGCAATGCTGAGAATCAGAGGCCAAAAGGGGAAAGAGGACAGGGCTTGTGGAATAGATTATATCCCCATCTGAGATCCCTTAGGGAAACTTAGAAACCAGAGCCTAGCTGTCTTGAAGTGGAGGCTTCCACTCTGGAATGGAATTACACTGTTGCAAAAAACCCATTTAATCAAATTTAGTTCCATCTTGTTCACAGAGTCTCATTCCCTAGATCTCAATTCAGGCCTTCTTCCTGCCAATTCATGCCCATCAGCTCTTTCAAAAAGTAATTCATAGTACCTCGTCAATCGACTGGGCACCTGCTGAGTGCCTAATGTGTGCTAGGCAGAGGACTCGGGTGCACACACACTATTCTAGATGAAAGGCGTGGTTTCTGTTCTCCACCCTCCCAGCCCCGTGGAGACAGGTCTGCCAAAAACCCGTCTCAGGACCTGCCATGTGGAAGGTGCTCAGTAAATACCTGCTGAAGAGATGAACCCATGCAAGTAAAATATAGGTGGCGCGGGAGAGATGTTGCTGGGATGTTATCTGTTCTAGGTGGTGGTCAGGGAAGAATTTTCAAAGGAGATGCCATAAGAGCAATTTTGACAGAATGTAGGAATTTTCTGGGAGGGAAGGCAGTGGAGCTGTGTGGGGAAGTCGCAGAAGTGTGCCGCTGCGGGATGGGCCCAGGGTCCCTCACGCAGGCCTGTGCTACCGAGGCCCCACGGGCGAGTGAGGAAGATAAGGGAGCTGGCAAGGTGCACAGGGGCAGACTGCCCGCTTTGCAATGTCTGGGCTGCTGAGGCGTCCCAGGAAGTTAGTCTCTTTCTCTCATTTCCCCCTTCAGCACTTCATAGTCACAGAAATGGCTGGCATTTTGCCCAAAGCCTTTGCAGTGAGCCGAGGTGGTTTCCGTGGACTCCCATCTCCTCTGAGCATGCGCGCCATCATCTCCGGCCCAGGCCGCGCTCACACTGCTGTCTCAGCACTTGAGTGTCCTCACTGCCGCGCTGCCTTCTCCCACGGGCGACCGAGGGCTGGGAAGCTAAGGGGGCAGGCTGGCGTTGTTCCACCAGCTGTAACTGGTGTGGCTGGTCCAGAGGTTGAAGAAAGTTGGCTGCTTGAATTGCTCACTTAAAGGAATGGACACATCACATGCAATGGATGGAAACAGAGGTCTGAGACACAGAGCTAAGCCAGTGGGACCTTCAGGAAGGCTGAAGTGTGTGTAGGGAGAGGATGGCAAGAAAGGAGGAATTTTCTGGGTTGGTTTCAGATGCTTGTGATGCCTTTTAAAGAAGTGTCTGTGGCCTCCTACAGGGACGTGCTAAGATCAGTAAAGGGGACATTGTGTACTGGATGGTTGGAAAGCCCCATGTCCACCCCACAGGCTCCACACTGTGGTGTCCTGTGCATGCCTACCAGGTTTGTAATAATATTTTCAGTGCCTGCAATTCGTAACTGGATTGTAAATTCCACAACAGCGAGAACTGTGGCTGCTGCTCCCTTGATGCTGCATTCCTGGTTCTTAGCTTAGTAGGTGCTCACTAAACACCACTGAATGAACCATTGAATGGATGTGCGGTGGCCTCCCTCTCCTTCCTGGCTCTGCAGGGTATATAATCAGTTCTGTTGAGATGGATAGGTAGGGTGGGTGAAATTTTGATTAAAACTTGGATCCACCTGAGCTCTTTCCTGAAGGAAGAAATGGATCTGCTACCTTTTGAAGTTGTACCCGAGGAAGTTGAGGAGGCTCTCCACTAGAGAACATGGTCCTCCCAGAGCGTTCTTTCTCCCACGTGCCAGGACTGGGTATTTGGGGTAGCAGACACTCAGGAAATGCTTGTTGAATTGACTTTTAAATGTAGCATACGAGAAAAAAAAAGACAAGACATTTCAGATTTTTCTGAAATGAAGGTAGAAATTTGGATGAAGCTCATAATAATTAAGAAGGATTTTTTACAAGTACAACTTAGATTGGGGGCTTAGGCCGACCTTCATCTTGCATACGGGACCCTGAGACCCAGTGGGTGGAGTGCCTTGTTAATTTGTGGTCATGGGAAGACCCAAGACTGGAGTCCGACTCTTGGGGCTCTGCTGCCACTCAGCAGTCCCCCTTTCTAGGCGGGAGAAGGTGTGCGCTCTTGGCCCATGACTGGAAGACAAAGGCTGAAGGCGGGGAAGCAGCTGGACAAAGATCCCAGAGTGTGCACCTTATGAGCCTTGATTTCCTCTTGGCTTTGAAGTTCTCTCCAAGGCTTTGAGAGTTTTCTTTTATTCATACACACGCAGCTCTGTAGCTCCAGACAGCTCTCCAGCTACACACACACGTATCTGTAATTTCCACAGACAGCTTTGATGGATATCTGTGGGACCACATGTTCCTCCATTCATACTTTTTCTTTCTCTTAAATATTTATAAAGGTTCACAAGCAGAAATAAAAGTCCCTCAGATACAGAGCCAACTAAAAATAGCACTTCTATCCCTTGCCAAGCAATCTGGCATCAATCAGACCACTGGAAAGACACTAGGGAGGAAAGAAGAGGAGTTGATAACCTTTTATCCAGTTTTTTGGTCATCCTTCTGTTATTAATAAGTTAGCAAGATTGACAGCTTGGGATGAAATGCAGATGTTTTTAGATTCCTGCTGTTGTAGATAGCTTCGTCTTCTCGGGTTCTCCGATAAAATGTGTCCACGAGGAGAGAGGGCTTTGAACTAGCTAATTGCCAGAACACTCTGGTTGCTGGGCAAAGGGAAGGATGGGCGGAAACTTCAGGAGAGATGGGGACTTTGTGAGCTGGACGACCCTTTCTGAGGGCCGGCTTCAGGCTTAGCTTTGGGCGGTGCACATGGACTTGTCTCTGCCTGCTGGCCCCGGGCGCAAGGCTGGGTTCAAAGCAAAGTCAGAGGCAGATACTAAGAGAACCAGTAAGGAGACTTTGGGAACACAAGGGAATGCAAATGTGGTTTTTTGGATAGAAACTTAGTATAGATTCGGATAAATGAATATAATACAACTTGATGAGACATTTCTAGGACCTTTCTAAGAGCATGCATGTAGAAAGGAAATGGGAAACGGAATGACTTTGAATTCATTAGTGGATAAAAGGCCTAACATGACCCAGGGAAGAGGGCCAAAGGGTGGGAGGCCCTGAGACCTGGCTGTTCTTGGTGCTCCTTTGCCCGTGTCTCCTTAGTCGACTTGGACCAAATTACTTTTTCTTGAACTTCGATTTCTCAGGCTGTGATATGTATGGCTGCTCTGGGCAGAATAAGAGACTGAATGAAACAGGAAGTATAATAAACTGAGAAAGTCCCTAAAAATTAGAAGGCCAAATAAGTCAACCATAAAATGAAAATGGGCCCAAGGAGGTGAAAAGGAAATGAAGCTTGAACAAATCATATGTCATTTAAATGTGAACCAACCCAAGTCACTGTGGCCCTTCCAGTGTGGGGCTACCTGCCAGGGTGATGTGATTTAAAAGAACAGCTACAGCAAAGGCTTGTAGTCCAAGTTTCCGTGTTGTAAAGAACTCCCTTCCACCTCCATGTTTAAATATTGGTAGTTTCAGGAGAATCTGTTCATCGCGGTCAACTCAGAGGCATAGCAGAAAGACAGGTGAGCTGCAAGTCCAGGTGCCAAGGCTCAGTGACATCAACTCCTTACCAACCAGCTGCATGATCTTTCTTAAGTTATTTCATGTGTATAAATCTCAGTTCTCATAGAGTAAGAGGGTCCTCCTAGGTGGTCTCTAAGGTGCTCTTTAGCTTAAGATTCTGTGCATCTGAGCCCTCTGTCCTTCACTCCCCAGACATTGTTGGTGGTCTAGTGGGGAGGGGGCAGTGCAATTCCTGAGTCTGAAAATGGCCTTGTCCACAGACTTGGTTCACACTAATCATCTCCCTAACGGTGGGGTCCAGTGCTGCACGCATTGGCATGGGGGTGAAGGTGTGGTGGGAGCCATTCACCCCGCAGGAAGGAGTACTTTATCACTGACATTGTTTAGAGTTGCCTGTGCATGGTGGTAGTAGGAAGCAGGCACAATTTTCATCAGTTTTGTGTTGGGTTTCAGTTCCTACAGACAATGCACTCTCTTATTGCCTGCACTGGGGGGACACCTACCATCTCCCAGCCCTTGAGCACCCCTGCTGAGGATCTTTGGTTTAAAAGCCCCAATCTTGGAGTGCAGAACGCACAGTTTTGCCCCATCTTTCGTGTCTCTGAAGTCAGCTTTCTAGAAAAGGAAGAGTTTCAGATGGGACCTCTAAGCCTTTTGGAAACACTCTAAAATTTGGAATACATTTCTTAGCTCAACTTTTATTCTAAATTGAGGTGAGGTATGAAGTAGCTCAGCAGGTGGTAAGGTTTGGAGAATGAGCCCCACTCCAGAGAAGAGGAGATGGTGTTTGCAGTCCATGCTGTTTTCCATATTCCACAACTGCACCTAACACTTGAGACAGCCCAGGGTTTGTGCAGGCTAGAGATGTTTTTGATTAGGAATTAATCAAAGTTTAGCCATTTTTTTCTAAAATAGTTTTTTGGGGGTCCCCTAAATTTTAGCTGCACCAATGATTCTGTCAGGGATTCTGTCTGGGGAGCTGAGCGGTGGCGCAATCTGACCCACCTCACATGTGGGGAAGGACCATCCTCAGTCACGTGGAAGAAGGTTTAATAAAGCCAACTGGTGACACGGTTTCAAGGCTAAGGTCTGCCACTCAATAGTTACATGTCCTTGGAGAAGTCACTTTTCTCTGTTGGCCTCAATCTCTTTCTCTGCAAGCTGAGAGGCTGCATGGGAGAATAATTTTATTTTTTTCCACACTGATACCTAATGTTTTGATTCCCCAGGCCCTGGGTCTCTGGAGGCTGCCTGGTACCTATGACACTGGACATTGCTCCGGACGTCAGCGAGCACCCTCGTCGGGAGCGCCAGCCTGAGACAGGGTGTTCAGGGAGCGAGAGGGTCGTCACAATTCCCGGCCTCTCCACTCACACTTAGAGCTTGTGCTCTCCCCTTCACTCAGATTTTACGTTGATCGTCCTCACAGTTCTTTAGTGGTGATGCCAAAATTATCTAGAAAACATTTATTTTTCCTCTGGGGGGACTTGGGAAGTGCCTAGAGCAAACTGCAGCTTGCAGGCCCAATGCAGCCTGCTTTCCGTTCTGAATGTTGTCATGGCCACCGGGTAACAGCATTTCAGTCGAGGCCAGGCCGTCTGTTCCATGGTGGTCCCGTGAGATTATAATACTATATTTTTACTGTGCCTTTTCTGAGTTTAGATATGTTTAGATACACACGCACTTACCATCGTGTCACAGTTGCCTGCAGTGTTCAGCACAGGAACCCGTGCACGGGACTGTAGCCCAGGAGGGACAGTCTGCGCACAGAGCCTAGGAGCGCAGCAGACTGTAGCACTACGTACGTGTGACTACACTCTGTGGTGCTCCCCAATGACAGAATCACCCAGCACAACCCAAAGACACTCTCAGAAGACTTACCTGTCATTCAGGGGTCTTGACTATGGATTTATTGGAGCACAGCCATGCTCACGTGTTTATTTATGGTCTATCGTGCTTTCTAGCTACGATGGCAGAGTGAGTAGTTGACATAGATTAAAAGACCCACAAAGTCTAAAATATTTACAGTCTGGTCCTTTACAGAAAATATTTGCCAATCCTCTCCTAGGAAAATATTTAATTAGGGATTAGAGAGGTCCCGTAGTAGTTCCTCCCCTTCCCCGGCTCTCATCCCCTTGGGGCGGGAGACATTTAGGCCTTGGTGAATGCTTTTTATACATGAAGCTCTCAGCTCCGCAAAGCAGTTATTTTATCACTTGATTCTAGTTTTAAGAACATTTTTTCTTCCATTGAACACATATATTTTCCTTTTTTTGCCTTCCATGTATTTGTAATTGACCTGACCTCTGGAACCATAGGAAATAAATTTTGTCCCTCTTCAAGCTTGTATCACGGCTGTTTAGACATTTGGGTCTTTCTCAATAAAACTTAGTGACTCATTATCTAAAGCACCTCGTCTTACCTCTTGCCTGCCTGGGCTTTGGTCCCTAATGTGGCTGGGTAACCGTGTTTCTTTTTTGAGTGCTGACAGACCAGCTGGAGCAGACAGAGGCACCAGTGCTGTTTCTGACCAGTGGGAGTCAGAGAATTGGGCCTGGGGCACCCTCTGCAGTAAAGGGAGGCAAAGATTCTCACCACCGGGTCATGAAGCTCAGGCATGAATGCGAAGGTTCTGCTGGAGAAAGATCAGGGCTTAAAAGTCAGGAAAATCAGAGTTGCGACAAGAGCGTACAAGCCCAAAACTATAGTGCTACATCTGGAGTTAAAAGGCAGAGATTCCAGTGTCCCTGGTGTAGGAGCTGGTGGAAATCCAGGTGTTGCCACCATTGCTATTCACCTGCAAGGCAGTGTGAGCAGAAGATGAGTCAGCAGCCTCCGGAGCTCTGGGTCTGGGTTCCAATCCCACCTCTAACCCTCACCTAGAGCAAGTTGTTGAATGCCTCTTTCCCTCACTTGTGAAAGGAGGGTAACATTACCTGTCCTTTGCGGCTGTCGTGAGGGTTAACTCACTCTCTTCAGGCTCTTTCTTCTTCTTTTCTATTTCTTCTCTGTGGAGTAATCTAAGTTGGTGGTTGGGAAGGTAAAGTTGTTTCGACCCTGGGGACAAGTGTCTTTAAGTGTCTTTTCACGGACATTATAGGCTGGTTTCTGTTGAGATGTGCAAACTCCACTGGCTTGTTGCCAGCTCTTGTCTCTGCTGCATCCCGCACTTCTCCCCGCTTCCGCCCCCAGCCACTATATCCTTGTAGCTCACCCCACACTCATTTTGCCTCTGGGATGAGGCATGGCTACCAGAGCTACCAGTGACTCTGGAGCTGCTTCTGTCTGGATGAAAATGACTGGATGCCTTCTGCACTGGATTATGGAAGGCAGCCTCTAGTCCATTTGTCCAACACTTAGTGATGGCAACTTTACAGCTCGGGTGCCAGTGATGGGCTACTTCTGGAGTCTTGGAGCTGTAGGGCTGTAATATTAGGGAACTAGGTGACCATTTCATTTGCTCTGGGATTCTTCATACAATATCCCTGGCAGATGCATTTGTAGTTTTTCCTGGAGATTCTCTGGCCCCTTAGTCTCTCCCTGGGCATTGCTGCAAAAAGTGGGAGTCCTTTCTGTAGACTGATGGTATCAAAATTCTTATCGCATTCCTATGATTTTCTTCTTTTACCTGTGGTCAGACTTGTATCTTCTTTTGGGCAGAAAAAAATGTTATTAGATCAAAATGTGTGATTTTATATTTTTCTCCCTCTCTCCCAAAACCTTAGTTTATGTGTTTAAAAGTCTTGAATTTCAAGGTTTTCAGGACAGATTTCCAAATTCCATGTGTTGAACTTGTTTCTTGTGTTTTAGCTGAGTCAATTGCTCTCCAGAGAGTAGACTATAAATAAAGTTATTAGCATTGGCAGAATGGTGACAAAAGCAATAGAAATGGAAGAAGGGTAATGGGTGTAAGAGAGAGCAATGGAAACCACCTTAGTTAATAGCTCAAAGTTTTACCCAGTTGTCCAATCCACAGCATCTTTCTGTCATTTATTTATTCCTTCACCCTGGCTACAGTCACTGGGGAGGAGAGAAAAGAAAAACATTTTCACAAATGGATTTGTGGTGGGAAAAATAAACTCTTAAAAATGAATTAAGGTCAGAACCAGACAGGTGACTGCATTAATAATCTGTATCTTCCCTGGTGTATGCATTGGTTTTGCCCTCAGTAGCATTTGTTCTTTGGCTTCAGCTGAATTGGTTGAAGGGAAGAAGAAGAGATGTTTGCAACTTTTTTTTCAGTATTTGATTTGCTCAGAAACCGAATGCCATTCACTGCCATAAATACTTTAAAAACAGAATAGAGGAGAGATTCCTAATTATGCCCAATGCCCGTTTTCTTTTTTTTCTTTGTTATTGATAGATAGAGAGCACATGACTGAGTCCTTACTTTCATGGTCTTTTTATTTCCAAATATTAAAACAGGACTGTATTTAAACTATAAGATTATTCTGAGATTTAAAAGAAGAAAAGTATATAAAAATGTATCATAAGAAACATAAAATATATTAATGGCAGACAAATATTTTTGTTATTATTGGTGGAGCTGATAATAAAAAGAATGTGTGTATACTAAAATATATTGGGACATCCTACTGTGTTGCCTACTGTTCCTTAACTGATTAATTCCATCTCCACAGCTCCTCACAATCATTGAGAAATGGTTATTTCTCAACCATTAACAAAGTGTATTTTCACTTCTGTTTACGTATAAGTTTCTGTTGCCCTCTCTTTGCTGTAGCTGGGAAGAGCTGATGATCAGGCCTCACAGAAGCAGCTCTTGTGTCTTGAAGGGTGGTAAAATTGTTACCTTTTTCACCCCCTGTCCTTTAGATTCCTGGGTAATCAAATGATGTCAGTTTCTTCATGGTCTCTAGGTCTCATGATCCTGTTGTCTTCTGATTAAAGAACAGTTGATGCTTCCTACTGCTGTATACATTCATTCATTCAACATACAGCTACACAGCACTTAAAGTGTGCGGGACACTCTCTAGGTTTCAAAGGAGATATACAGATAAATGACATGAAATTCTTGTCAAGTTTCTTTCCAATCTAATATGGAGAAACAGGCATAGAACAACTAAACTGCTATAATGCATAACATAGGTAATGCTAAGTAGAGTCGCAAACCAGCTGCTGGAAAAATCTAGCTGGAAACATTGGACATATTTTGTGGAAGGGGTAGGACTGGAGGCTGAACGGGAGTCTAATCTTCTATAGGTGGAGTTGGTGCCAGAGGCAATCCTCACTCTAGGCCTGAAACAATGCGACATAAGAATGTTTTTGATAATACTGTAGTGTCGAAACAGGGGCAGTAGACCTCTCCTGTGAAGGGCCAGATAGTAAATATTTTATGCTTGCGGGCCTATAGTCTCATCTTAACTACTCAGCTCTGCTGTTGTGTGCAAGCAGATGTAGACAGCATGCAAATGAGTAAGCATGACTGTGTTTCAATAAAAATTTATTTATCAAAGTGTCAGATTTGGCCCATGGGCTACCGTTTGAAAGTTGTGGTCTTGAGAACTGAGAGCGGTATACCTGGAGTGAACTGAAAATTGGCTGATTGATGGAATTTATTGAAATCTGTGCTAAGGATTTGGGATGATTTTCTATGGTAATAAGAAGCCACTAGAGGATTATAAAGACACAAATTATCTGGAAAAAGAAAAAAAAAAACAAAAAACAAAAAAGAAGAACCAACTTTTCTGATAATATTGAGGATGGATGGAAATGGAGAGAGAACACCAATTTATGAAGTTATTGTAAGTAGATTCTATTAAAGGTTAATACATTTAAAACTCAAGTCACAGAGTAGAGTAGCAGCTCTTCTCAATGGTTAGCTATGTAAACCTTTCTCAGAGTTCCCTTGTATCTGTCCGGATCTCAGCAGGAAATAGAAGGAGCATGTAAATTGGGTAATCTGAGAAAAGTTTAGCAGAGAGACTACTTACAAAGTTGGGGGTGAAGTGTGGGGAAATCACTAGAAATGGTATAATACTCTCAGCTCCACAAGAGTAAGTTGTTGGGGTCCCTGAAGGTATAAGGGGTGGAACTCAGACAGAGAGAGCTGAAGTGGAAAATGGTAGAACCTCAGCCTCATTTCTTGGTGATGCCACAGGAATAAAAAAGAATCATTATCTTGACCTCACTCTCCTGTCCTACAGGTGCCCCCTGCAGGAACGCAAGAGGATGTTGAGGCACAAGAAGTGAAAGGGCAGGTGTGCATTCGATATAGCATGTCTGCTTCAGCCTCCTGGGGCACAGAGTAGGATGGGGAAAGGTAAAGAGTGCCCCTGGAAGGAAAACCAGAAATACCCAGTCTTGTGATGTGTCAAGGATGCAGTTTCCTGCCCTGGAAAAGTAGTATGGCAGAGCTAGGTACAGCTTCCCGAACATCCATGTGCTCTCCACTTCCTTGTGCCAGGTGAGTCCTGTGATGAGGTCTGCCTAGCGGCTGGGAGTGACAGTGGCATGTATCACTTCTGGGTTGAGGCATTATAGGGACAGCACTCAAATGTTCCGTTTTCTCTTTCTTTGCTGTGGCAATCTGGAGGCCAGGTGTGTTGTAGAAGAAAATTGGAGAAACAGATTGGTGCCTGACCTACCTCACAGAAGAAGACAGTTGCCCTGGAGAGCTGCTGGCCCTGCAGCAGGCTGTGCATAAGTGAGAAATATAACGTTGTTGTTGTTGTTGTACTACTGAGATTTTCGATGTTAGTTTCTTCCTGCAGCATAACCCAGTTGTCCTGACTAATAAACCTAGGAAATTTCCAGCCTCAAGCACTGAACTCTTAAGAAGGTAATTGGCCAGTATTATTTTGCTGAAGCAGGGTTTGCCAGTAAGGAGGCTGTATAATGCGTTTGAGAAGGAACACCAGCCACTGTTTGCTAACAGGACATCATCTTTCTGCAGGACTGTGGCAGGGCCGCCCTGATCCTGGCACATGTGTCACCCAACTTATTTGATTATATTGTTTGCTCATGTGCTTCTTCCCCACATTTCGCCTCCTAAGACTTCCCTTCTGGATGTGACTGAAGTTAGGTTGTTCTTCAGGATCACTGTCTCTTGAAAGATAGAGGTCAGGGAACTGCTTGATGTGACCAGGAACTGAGGTTGCCCTTGTGGAATTATGGAAGCTCCTGTGGACTGTGGGGAGAGCCTGGACTCTGCAGTCAGACATGCCTGTGTTTGAGTTTCACTCCAGGCCCTTATGAGCTATGTGACCTTATGAATACGCTACTTAACTGAACCTCAAATTTTTCCATCTATCAAATGATAATACCTTCTGAAAAGGGTTATTGTAGGTAATTTTAAAAAGATACATGTTAAGAAAATGGCATAGTGGCTGCCTGATATATAGCAGGAACTAAATGGTTGCTAGTGTTCCTTACGTTTGGCCTGTGGGAACTCAGCTAAGTTTATAGCTGATAGCATTTGTGTTAACCAGAACATAGTCTCAAGTCTTTATTTCCTGTTTGCTTACGTTGGATGGGCTTGATGATCACAGAATTTTGCAGGGTTTGGTAAAGATCAAAATAGATATTTTTCTGCAGAGGGTATTCTATAAAGAATAATATTAAAAGTGCAGAATATTGTTTTGGTGAGGCAGTTTGGAATAGTAGCTCAGAGACTAGTCCAAGAGTAGAAAGATATGGTTATTGGCCCTGTCTCTTACCATTTTAGACACAGAATCATTGCTGAAACCTTTGTTTTGACCAGTTCCTTGTATCCTCATTCCTAAGGCGGGAATATGCCCACGGGGCCCACACTCACAGGGCCACTGCTCTGCACGGCTCAAGGAGATTCACACATGAAAGGACGTGGAAGACCCTTAGCTGAGTTCAAGTCATGGCAACTATTTCCATTTCTAGCAGTGCCTTGTGTTTGAATAAATGTTCCTAAATAAATAAAGTGGATGAATAAATAAAAACCAAATAAAAGGGGAGTGGAAAGAGGCTTAGGTTACAGTCAGTTTCTCCTGAGGACAGAGAAGTGAACATTGACGTTCTCAAGCCCAGAATATTGGAGTCCTATTGGCATGGCTGGATTTAGTGACTTAGAGCTACAAACGTTTCACACTCAAAAGAATTTTGAAGGTCAAATAACTCAATCCTCTTTATTCACAAGGAAAGCGAGTGCAGAAGGGAGAAATAGCTTATGGATAGTGGCAAAGCGGGAGTTCCAAAGGCTGTTCTCTAGATTGAAGGCAAGTGCAGTCCAAGCCCTACCAGGCAGCAGCCTCCCAGACGTGGGGAGGTTCCTTGCAGCCCTGAGATTGTGCAGGTTCTAGGGAAACATGTTTAGTCCTTCTTAGCACATGTGTGAGTAAGATCTTATGTGCTTTACTCCAGATCTACAAACTAGACTCTCAAGAACTGACACACATTCTTCTCCCGCATAAGCCCTGAGGGTATTTATAGTTGTGTTCTGAAATTCAAGAGTGACAGGTAGATCTTTCCAGCGTCTTGGGCTCCACCCACGATTGGAGAGAGGCCTTTGCATGTGAGGTCAGCCTGCTCTACGTGGGCAGTGTTCCCAGTCGGGGTAGAGATTTAGGTGCATGGGTGATTTCACATTCTGCCGCAGCTCTGTCATAATGCACTTTCCATAGCGAACTGCTCTCACTTTGAGGATCCAAGATAACAACAGGGTTTGTCTCTGCCTCAGAGCAACCCTTGGCCTATATGGCTGAGAATTCTGTGCTAACAAAAGCTGTTAAATTTCTAACAGCATCATTCTTGCTGGTGGGTTGGCTGCAAAGTTATAGCTCCCTAATCTACTACTCTAAATTGGCTACTTATGAGAGTCCGTGTGGGTGTGAGCATGTGTTCATTTGTACTATGACTGGAAGTAGAATATGAATCAGTCAAGTAAGGTAATACTTTTCCATGCCATTGATGCCTTCTTACCATAAATTGGAAGCAATCCAACATAGGATTTCAGCATAGCTCTGGGGTATTTGCTGTGGCAGGAACCTAATTTAAGCTGTGTGTGTTTCTTGCATCCTTCAGCCTTGAAGAACAACAGGAAGAAATTCAAGTTTCTCTTTACTTAGGGTAGGATAATTGGCTGTTAGCTTAAACAAGATTCTGTGACTTGATTATATGGAATTTACCTCAAAGTATGGATTCATCCTGAGTCTCTAATGCTAAATGCAAGTTGAAAGAATTTCAAACATCCTGGTGAAAAAACAGATTCAGTTTCATTTATTCATAGGCATGGATGTCCTTAATGAAAACATGTCTTAAGTTGAAAGCATAGAAACAATTATGCTTGATCATGTAATTGTAGCATCACTGTCTATATATATATATATATATATATATATATATATATGTATATAAAATCCTTCCCAGGGTCAAAATTCCCCTTCGGAGTTATTAGTTTTGACATGACAGATATGTCTGTGTTTGTTTTTTAGAGCAGACTTAAAACTGAATGTGGGTCCATTGATTGATGAAGTAGATTAGATTATGAGGGAAGGGGCATGGGGGCAGGTACTGCAGGCTGGCTTCGTGCTTCTGGTTCATGGTGCGTCTTCGTCCAGTGGTGAGGAGGAGGTGTTTGCAGAGGCTAGGACGTGGACGTGCTGATAACTGCATGCACTGCGGGTGGGTTATTAGAGTGTTCCTTTTGCCCTCCCCATCTGCATTTTATAAAAACACAATAATCCTAATTTCCACTTCCAACTTTTAACCCAGTTTAGAAAATTCGTGTTATAATTGTCTCTGATCCCTTAATCTAGTGACTTACTGGCACTGAGGATAATGAGGTGATGGCTTTTTGTTTTCTCTTACTCTGTGCTCCTAGGATATGGTAGCTACAGATTTCATTCCCCACCATAGCTCTGCAACTGCTGGGTGATCTTAGTTAAGGCTTTTGATCTCACTTTTGGTCTGAAAAATAAGACCAATGAAACTAATCTGAATCTAAGTGTGTTAGGTGCCAAGAAATGGCTAATTTCAATAATTCCCCTGACATATAAGGCTGAGGTGAGGCAATTTGATCATATACTACCCAGGCAAGTCACAAAAAGCAGTAAAAATTTGAAATGAAATAGTGAATTACATTTTTTTATTTAACTTTAAATTTTCAGAAGTTTAATTTGAGAAGTAGGAAAAGGTGCAAGTCAATGTCTTTGATAGGGACCAGCAAGAGATAAAAAGAACCAGTATGTGGTGAATATCTTTTGAAGAGAAGAAACAAATTCAAGTATCTATGGTAACACTCTGTTTGTGTCCTTGTTTATCTAATCAACCATCCTTTAATCTACACAGAACCACCAGAGAAAAACCACTGCACAGTCATGTTGCCCCAAATATATCAGAGAGGGCTGACCTGAAAATTAAAATGGAAATTAAGTTCAGAGAGTGCGCCCCATCATTGTTAGATATTGACCGTCTCAAGCGTACACACACAAAACTCTTTGACTTGGGGAAAGCTGGCTGGAGCCCTCACTCGGAATCCTTCCTCTTTAATCTGCCAAGCAGGCTGAACAACTCTTAGGAAAGATTTCTGAGATAAAAAGGACTAGTTTTTTAAAAGTATTAAGTACATGATCCAATAATCACTTTGCTGTTTAGAACAGCATCCAAAATTCTTCTGCAGGGTCTGAAAAGATGTTTCGGTGCAGGGTTGAAGCTGAGAACTCTGTCCACATTTTATAGCTGGGACATGGAGGTGGGAAGCATAAGTCCACCATTTTCAAAGGCCTGAGCTTTTAGAGTTCAAAACTTCCAAGGGCTGAGAGGAAGAGAACATACATAACGGCCATTGATGTTCAATTCTGTGTTTGTGTGGCCTCGAAGTTTTCATAATTCTGAATTTTGAAGCCATCATCATAAGAGGAGATCCTAATTCCATTTTGAATGCTCTAGATACCATTGCTGACTGTTGTCCAGGATAGAATTTAAAGCTTCTGCGATTATCCAAAGAGACTATTTTTCTAATTTTCCCTGAATCTACAAGGCTTTATTCCTTCTACAAATATTAGGGAATGCCTATACTGTAGCTGGCCATGGCCTCAGCCATTGGGTATAGATCAGGGATTACTGACACCTTCAGGGAACTGAAAGCCTTTCGCTGCAATTTCTGTTTCATGTCAGTTTCATCTCCACGTCCCATTATAATGGCCACCATTGTGTGAACGACCTGTAAGTCTCTTTCAGGATGTTTGAAATCCCTCCTAAACTGTAGTCAAGGATGTTCAATTCTCTATTTGAATTGAAGTGTGTCTCTTGAGACACACTTACATGTGTCTCAAGCACAAACTCTCTGGGATGATCTGCATAAACCAAATCCTCCTCATAACTTTTCTCTCTCTTAATAGCATAATATTCTTGCAGCCCCCAAGTGGGCATCAGCCCTTCCGTGGGCTTTGATGCACAGCATGCTGGGCAGGTCTGTGAGCCCCGCGCGTGCCCCAGCGGCTCTCCTGCACACCCACTGCCACCTCACTTTGGTTTCACTCGTCATTATCTCTCGTTGGCTCTGTGACAGTCACACCACTAGTCTCCTGTTTCTTCTCCCCCTTCCATCTTAATCAAGATGTGCGCTGCAGATTAATCTTTCCAAAGCACAATTTCATTGCATCACTCTCTTGCTCAAATACCTTCATCTGTTCCCCTTTGTCTACAAATAAACGCTGAACTGAGTAATCTTCATTTTCTGGCCATAATCTGCCAGCCTTGTCCTTGTCACTCCCGATCCCACCCATACATCCATCACAATTACCAATCTAGAAAATCGCTCCCTACACAACACGCATCCTGCCGGGCTGTGGCTCGGATGTGCTCCTGTCAGCAGTGCTTTCTATTTCGGTTTTCTCTCCCTTCAGTTCTAGTTTCAGTGTCGGGTTCTTCAGGAAAACCTGCGAGAGGCTCTTAGGACCCGGCCTCAGCTGTCCTCACAGTGTTCTGGTCTGGAAATGCGGTATGTGCATTGCCGCTTGTAAGGATCTGCGTCCACGTTTCAGGTTGTCGTGTTTCCATCTTCGTTTCTCACACAGTGTCTACCCTAAGTATTTGATGAATTGATAAACAAAGAAAGAAGGAATTAATTAATTCATTAATGGGAGATTCTAAGTGAAGGGTAACAAGACAGTGAGTGACTGAAGTCAGAATGTCTGGGCTCAAATCCAGGCTTTGCCTCGTGGTAGCCATGTGATTTCAGGTACGTTGCTTAACCTCCCGTCAGCACCCATCCGGTGAAGATGATACAAGTACCTCGCACATGGGATTGTCGTGAGGAATAATTACATCATTTCATATGAAATGCCTGAGCAGTGCCTGGCACAGAGCGGACACTCGGCAGGCACTGGCCGTCACTGTTGCAAATGTGAGAGAAGAGGTCTGTGTCAACTGGATAACGGAAAGAAGCTTCCAGGGAAGGTCGGGCAGGAGCTTGGGAGGTGAGTGATGGACTAGAAGAGAGGACGTATTATGTTTCATTTTCTCAAGATTTCCTCAGAGTTGATCTTCAAAATGCTGCTAACGTTGCCAACCATAAACATGGTACCTCTTTTCAATCTCTAAGTCCTTTTATTAACTAGAACAACCAGGTTTTAGGATCCTTTGCAGCAGGGCATTTTTCTCTCGCCTGTGTCTGGCCCACATTGTTAGGCAGGGCCTTGAAGGCTGAGCGCGGGCCGCCTCCTGTTGCCTCTGGCCGCCTGCTGCCCATGCCCCTGCTCTCAGCCTTGCTTGGGTTCAGCGCAGGAAACATCTGCAAGGGCGCTTCACAATGACACATTCTTGTGTCAGATGGCTGGCCTCAGAGCAGCCCGCTGGGCCCACCTCCTCCACCGTGTGTTGGGGGAGGCCTAGGAAAGAGACCTTGGGGCTGGGCTTGTCACCTGGGGCACAGAGGGTTCAGATGACGTGATCCTATTGTCTGAAGGAGAGCCGTCTGTTGTTTTGTGTTTTTTTGGTAAAATAAATAAAGTCTCCTGTTTCTATGGTAATGCCTGAGCTGCCAGAGCATGGCTTGATGGTCCCACCTGGACTCAACGGCTGGGCTCTCAGCCTACGAGGATTATAGAGCAAGTGGGAGACTAATTATTTACACAGCTCCAGCCTAATGAATAGGTTTGGATAGGGAACTTCCTGCAGTTGGCTGGGGGAATACTCCACCCAGGCAGGTTGATTAGAGAGGCCATTTTGAAGTGCATTTTTGTGACTCCCAAAGGGGAAGGCCTCTTGATGGACCAGGTTGTCCTTGCAGACCAAGCATGGCTCACTTGCCTTGCACCTGAACATTCCCAGATCCTCGGCATAGAGGAGAGGGTATCAGAGCATTGCCCTCCAAGTGTGGGTTTCCTGCACCCATCCTGTTTCCTGCTTCACTTCCAACCTTTGTCATTCTCAGGGTGAACGGGTTCAGCCCTGGTTGGAGGTGAGGAGAGATTTTGGAAAGTTTCTGTGCTCAGGAAATGGATTCTCTCTCTGTTTCCACCTTCCCATGTGTATGAACCACAGGGGACGGGTGTTCTCCTCCTAGTGACCTTAGAAGCACTGGTTTTGCTTTTGGGAACTGAAGGGTGGAACAAGGCTATGTTTTCTGAGATGTTTTACTTCAGCTATGCGAAATACACTGAAGTATATTTCTTAAAGGGGATGAAGGAAAGTTTGTCGGTGGGTGGCTTTATAGATCTGTCAATAGATGGTTTGTAATTGGGGATTAGAGAAGTGAAGTCTGAACTGCTGGTGCTTCAAGTTATTTCTAAATATTCCACTGTCTTCTCAGTGTAGTTCTTCTTTCACTGGTGACCTCTGCAGTCAGTTTGTTTCTTTGATGTGGAAATGCACACACTATCCCTGCTGGAGGGCTGGGAGCCTGTGGGACCCCCGGCTCAGGAGGCCGTCTCAGGTTGAAAGTCGGGGAGCGGAACTCAGCTGGTCTCTGTTTCCACTTCCTTCCTCCACACTTCTGTCTGAAGTTTTATTTCTCTTCTGGGTTTCTCTTTCCTAGCTCACATTCTTCCAGTGCTTAGGGAAATCTCTTTTCATTCTTCCAAAAACAAAATAAACGAAGCCATAATATAGGTTGTCCTGCTCTTAAACATACATATGGAGGTAAAATTAAAAATGTAAAAACCGAAGTGTGATTTGGGAGATGGGAACTCTATGCCATGCCCATGAATAATTCAAAGTGATAGGTAGATTCTGTCTGCTTTCTGAGTGGCTTTTAGATTAACTAAAAGAAGACATTGGACTGGGTTTCAGGCAACAGAACCACGATGCAGGAAACTCAACCAACACCATCACCAGGGGCGCCCTACTGCATTTCCTGAGTATGAGATATCATACATCTGAATTTTGAGGCTTTTACATAATGAGACTAAAGGTTGTTTTTCAAAGTAGAGTATTCATTTTGGTAGACTGAATACTTAATCCAACTGTGGAATTCTAAACCTTTCTAGGACTTTTTCTTGGAGTAAAACTATAGGCAAGGCATTATAGCCATGGTCCCCCCAGTCCACATGTTTTTCAAGGTCCTAAGAAAATATTTGAGACTAGAAAACAAAAAGCAAAAAACAACAATAAACAAAAAAGCAAGACTGGTCTCAAAACTTAAAAATAAAGTTATAAATAAAAAATTAATATGTTTACTCTATTAATTGTTATGTTAAATAATCTACAGCAATTCAACACAGATTATCTTTTTTCTTTTTACCAGCTTTACTGAGGTATAATTGACAAGTAAAAGTTGAATTTACTGTGTATAACATGACGTTTTGATATATATACATTGTGAAATGATTACCACAAACCAGTGAGTTAACTTATCTGTCACTTCACATGGTTATCTTTGTGTGTGCATGTGGTGAGAACATTTGAAATCTGCTCTCTTAGCAAATTTCAAGTATACAATGTACTATTGTTATGTTAATAGTCACCATCCTGTACATTAGATCTCTAGAAGTTATTTATCTTACAACTGAAGGTTTGAACCTTTGACCAACATCTCCTCACTTCGCCTTTCCCCTAGTCCCTGGCAACTACTGTTTTAATTTTACCCTCTGTTTTAATGAATCTAATTTCTTAAGATTCCACATCTAAGTGAGATCATAAAGCATTTGTCTTTCTCTAATTCATTTTACTTAGCATAATGCGCTCAAGTTTTATCCATGTTGCTGCAAATGGCAGGATTTCCTTTTTATGGCTGAATAATATTCCATTGTATACATGGACCTAAATTTGTTTCTTCATTCATCCATCAATGGACACTTAGGTTGTGTTTGTGTCTTGGCTACTGTGACTAACGCTGCAGTGAATACTGATATCTGCAGTAGCGCAGATATCTCTTTCAGATACCAATTCTCTTTCCTTGCGATATATGCCCAGCCCTGGGATTGCTGGGCCGCATGGTAGTTCTATATTTAATGTTTTTAGAAACGTCCATACTGTTTTCCATAGTGACTACCAATTGACATTCCCACCAATAGTGTACAAAGGTTCACTTTTTTACACGTTCTCACTAACACTTCTTATCATTTGCCTTTTTGATAATAGCCATCCTAACAGGTGTGAAGTGATAGTTCATTGTGGTTTTAATGTGAGTTTTCCTAATAATCCTTGAAGTTGAGCACCTTTTCACGTACTCAGCTGTTGGCCATTTGCAGAGATTGTCTTTGAGCAATATTTAAATTTTAACAAAATTTAAATGTAAGACACGGGTATGATATCACATGTTTAATGTGTTATGGTGTATAGCCTCTAAGAGTGAGAACCTTAAGTTTTAGGAAGGTTTATAAGGTGGCTCTGCTGCTGGTCTAATTTATGAGCCATCATTTTAGAGTCTTGCAGAGGACTAGGACAGTGTAGTGGCTGAACACTCAGGTCCCAGGTTTAGACCTAGGTTTCAATTCAGAATCTTACATGACCTGAGACAAGTTCTTCTTTCCCTCTCAGATCTGTTTCACATCAAGAAAGCCGGAAAAATTATATTTACCTCATAGGACATTTTCTAAAAGAAGAAGAGTCATTTTGTACAGCACTTGGTACATTGAAAGCACTCAGCAAACTTTTGATTATAATTATTGCTCTTCAGTTGGCTCCAGATTGTTTGTCCTACACAACTGTTCCAGTATTCTTCATATGGGCCTCTAACTGAGATTCAGACTGCCTGTAGAAACCGATTTATACGTGAAAGAGTAAAACTGATCCACTAGTAGGAATATTTGGGACAGTATGTGCTTCAGGCTTTCGTTCAGGCAATTTTAAATGGTTTGGTTTTGAAATACCTTCCATTATATGAACACCGCCCAGCCAAATACTGAACGCCTCTTTAACTTTGCTGGCTTATTCTGGCACCTTTGGTTTAAAAAGCAAAATTCCATAAAAGCAATAAGCTACATTTCTCTCTACATGGAAATGCCATTTGGAACGACAGGTATTTCTACAGAGTCTAAGTGTTTCCCTGCAGTTTCCCAGATCTGCCATGGTCTCTCACAGCCGTGTCGTTACGCTCACGTCACAGCCCTCCTGCACCTTTCCTGGACTGAGTGCCATCGTTCTTTGACTTACTTAAAGATAATAGTAACAAACAGAGGTGTCTTTTGGTATCGAGTGCCACGTGACCTGTAATGTGCACATCTGTCACGGGAAAGAACTCATTTTCTACAGTATTAGCTATTTTAAAGGCACCTATCCTGCTTTCTCTAATTTTCCTCTTATCTGGCTGGTTTTCCACCTTTCTGTGAAAAATTAAGGGCGGGGGTGATGTGTTTATCTCCATTCTTGAAAACCAAGCACAGTGCCTAGCAGAGAGTAAATACTCATTAAGTGTGAGTTGAATGAATGAATGAATGAGTTAGCAGGAAGCTCAAGTCTCAGAAAATTCTAAGACTTACACCAGATTCCTCCATTTTTCTAAACTTACACAACAAATTGATCTGCAGCCAATAACAGATAATTAAACAGCATATTTTGAGGAATATCATGTCCCCAGATCCTCTGTGCTCTCTTTCCTGTGACATCTGATTTCAACTTCTGCTCTTCTACCTAAAGTGCTTGTTGGCTGGATCATAGATTGAGAATTCAGCTCTGGGCTCAAATCTTGGCTCTTTTCTGACTTTCCATATAATCTTGTGAAAGTAACACAATGAAGTGGTCAGTCTATAGCATTTATCAGTACTTGAAATTATCTTACGTATTTATCATCTGTCTTCCCCTATTAGAGTGTAAGCTGCTAAAGAACTGGGACTCTATCAGTCCTGCTAACCACTGTGTCTATAGTGCCTGGAACAGTGCTGGGAAACTAGTAGCTGCTTATTAATATTTGTCCTTGGAAATGCTGATGCGGACTGTGTAAAGTGATGAGTTCAGTTTCTGATATAATGAGGCACTTTACAAGCAAAAGCACTCACCTGGACTGCTCCATAGCTTCCTGCTCATCAATCTTACCTCCCTGCAGGTCACTTTTCACTTGAGAACCAGAGCATTTCTTCGTTGCAAGCATAATCCTGCCATTCCCGTTATTTAAGTCTTTAATGGCAGAAGAGCCATGATCACCACCCGTTCCAGTCAGACTGCACTCCAGGCACGTGGCTCTCCAGGCAGTCTGAACCCTGTCCTGTGTCTGCCCCTTTAGTGGCCTTTGTCCCCTAGGACTGCCCATTGCCTAGCCTACACCCCCAGAGCTGGTCATCATTAAAAACTGGTCTCTGCTATATCCCCTGTGAAGACATTCTTGATGCTCTCCTTGTCTATCCCAAACAAGTTTAGTCTCTTTGTGCATATCTTTATTTTATGTATGCGTGTATTTTTTGACATACTCCCACATTGGGCTGTACTGTTTTTATTGTGTCTATTAGCCCCGTAAATTGTAAATTACAATGTAATTACTGCTCAGACAAATTATCCTGCCACCTAGTTTAGTGCCTAGGATAAAGTATGTTATGAATAAGTGTAGACTGAACCTGGATATATCTTTTTGTTGAGTAAAGAAATGAATGGATGAGTGAATGAATGAATACTCTTATATGTCAGGTACTGTACCTACCTAGTTTGAGTTGAGTGGTGTTTGTTTGACAACACAAGTCTGTGCACGTGTACGGGATTAACAGAAGCTGTTTGGTGATGATGCTGTCTTCTTTTGCAGGTCCCTAGAGTGCTGGGTAGAGAGGACATGGTCTCCAGGGCTGGCAATTGCTGTCCACCCTCTCCCCCTGCCTGCGAGTAGCGACATGTCTGTTGGGATGGAGAGCTCATTCCTGGCGTTTTACTCTTCAAAGCTAATCTGAGAAACAGAGACATCCTCATCTCTGCAGCGCATACTTCCAGCTCCCCACCCCACCGCAGGGAGACGTCTCTCAGGCATGGTGGCATAATGCAGTGAAAGGATTGCCGAGATGGACAGGAGAGTCTGCTGCAGGTTCCAGAAAGCCACTTGAGCCCTCTGGGGCTCTGTCTTCTCCTTTATAAAAGGAGGGTTTGTCTGGCCCCTGTAGCTCTGACATTCTAGGGTTACATGATGACAATGGCGCTGATAAGGGTGATCACAGTAGCCTCAGGAGAGGGTCAGTGGTGAGTTCAGGTCCTCCAGGCAAGCCTTTGCCTTCTGTGGCATGAAATCAAAGAGGGCAACATTTTGCTAATGTGCTTTATCTTGCCCATCGGCTCTGGGAACTAATTCCACTGGGTGATCATAGTTACCGGCCTCCTCATCTAAGGAGATGCAATCCCAGGAGCAGCTGCCCTCTGACCTGCTGGCTGGCCCGTGCATTACTCACCCTGTCACGGCCCTGAGACTGGCCTGCTGCCTGCTGGGAGCCCCGCAGTCTGGAGTGGCAATGGGACCAGGCATGAAGCAGGAAGCTGGCTGGGAGAGAGGGCAAGGTGGGGCCTACTGGACGGGGAGGATGATGTAGCTCAGGGCAAACAAGACATGTTCAGCTGTGTGCCCAAGGACATGTGGCTGCATCAGGGACAGAGAGAGTGGCTGGAGGGACCTGGGAGAAGAGTGTCTGGCTATTGGTACCTGCTTTGGGAAAAGACCACGGCTTTGCCAAACCAAAACCAAGGCATGAGGGCAGCCAGTTGGCTGGCATGTTGGTGGCTCCAGTCACCTTTTGCTTGTGTTCCCCATTCAAGACAGAGTAGAGCTCTGACTGCAAAACAACTCAGTGCTGCTGAAATCTCAGGATGCCTGAGCTCATCCCAGTGAGAGGAGCCTTGAAGTCTCCTTTAACAGTAAATCCTTCCAAATGGGTTTACACTTCTTGTGGGTGTGCCTTCAGGTCTCCCATCAAGCCCTGGGAGGGCAGCCGAGCCGGGAGAGCCGGGCAGACCCTAGCACTGAGGGAGGAAGGCCCTGGCAAAGGGACAGCAGTGGCCCAGCGCTGCGCCCTGCGCTCCCAGGTAGGAGCTGGGCTTCGCAGCCGGCTCGTCACCTTGAGCAGGTTTCCTAATCACTCTGACTGAGCCCTGTGCTGAAAGTGGAAGGAGCTCCCTATCAAATGAGGGCTGAAAACAACAACTGAAAAGTCGGAAGATTGTAGCCACAGATGCACAAAGCGACTACTCTTCCATTCACCCATGTGCGTGATTTAGTACGTCAGCCTGAAAAAGGAGACACTGTGATTCTTCTGTGGAGAACAAGGAAGGGGCGAAGGAGAAAAAGAAAAGAAATCCTGGAAAACACAGAAATACCATATTTCTGCAAAGGACACGTCTGCTCACAAGGGCAGGGCTTTTGGTCTGAACCTGTGACAGTCCTGGCAGTGCATGGCCTCAGGTCCAAGCTTCAGAGGAGAGGAAAATGCAGACGGCAGTCGTCAGCAATCCCACACACCGAGGAACACGGGGAAACAGGCTGTTGCGTGTATCTCTCCGAGACCAGCACCTTTGGCTTGGACTCCGAACACCAGCGATTCAGTCCGGAGGCTGGAGCGCCTTTGCGGTTCCATCCCATTACCCAGAAGCCCTTCACCCTTGGCATGTTTTCCCTTAGGCAAGCGCTAGATTGGAAAAGGGTTTCTCACTGCGGCCACACGGGGCTAAGTCAGAGCTGGTGGACTGAGCCTGAGGGGGCGCGGAGAGATGCTTGCAGAGTGGGTAAACAGGACACGGAGGAAGCTGGGAGCTGGACTTGGGCTATTAACAAGCCCCTCCCCCCATTGTCAGGAAATGTGGGAGCTGAGGGCAGCAGAGCACACAATGATGCAGCGGGAAGTGGCCTTTATAAATACCCAGGGGTCAGGGCCAGCCCCGGCAAACAATGGGGGAATGAGGATGGCGGGCAGTGGGCGTGTGTGTTGGGGGGCAGCCAGGATGGGCCCATCAATGACAATAACTGAGCACATGCTGGGGGCCTGCAGAGGGGGTCTGGGGGTTGTGCATGAAACAATAGAAATTGCTGGTGACTCAGTAGCCACAACAGAGGGCAGCAGGATCTGTAAATAGTCCACGTACGTCCCATTGTTCCTTCCAGAACCTCTCCCCAGCCTCTACGTGTCAGAGGTCTGTGTTTTGCTCCACTCACTGGAAGATAGCTGAGACTTGCGAGGACGCTGGGCCTCACGAGTGGCAGGCGTGGGCTCTGCAGCCGCATCTTCTGCCTTGTCTGCACCCCTATAAGCAAACGGGCACCGAAGGAGGGGACAGAGGATCTGCAGGGCAACAAGCAATGCTCCTGGAGCTGAACTTTGACTTAATCTCCCTGACTCTATTTGGTGTGTGGGTGGGAGTGGCAGTTAGGATATCACCCCTTGTTTGCCATGTGGGCAGGTCCATCTTCGTGTCTGGAATATAACTTTGCAAGTGAGATCGAACGTTTGCAGAGCTATGGGCAAGGCAAAAAGCCAAAGCAGGATTCTTTGCCACTTGTCCAGCATGAATTATCACCTGTGGGCAAGCAGGGGAGTGAGAGGCTATTTGCAAAGCTGCCTAGAGGACTTAGATTACTCTTTTCATAGGACAGTTGCTGTTTCTTTCCATGATTAGCTGTGGATGGGACAGACCACTGAAATTCTTTAGGCTAAATTTCTCTTCACCACATGACGTTTGTCCTTGAGGGGCTATGAGATGCTAAACTTAAGGAAACAAAGAGATTTTAGATTTTCCACCTTCGCCCAGCCATAATCTGTTGAATATCAGAGGTATATCTTTTACCCTGATGTACAGCCTGAGTTAGGGAAGCTAGCACATGTTCCATTTGTTGTTGGAGCATGTGTGATTGCACAAAAATCAAAGAAGGATAAAGGAGAAAAGTTATCATCAAATGCCATTTTTAATCTTACCAGGTGTTTGTAATAGAGTGATTTCCATGTACAAAGATTTCTGAGACACATCTTATACTTCATGCAGAAATTGTGGCTTGCCAAATAGAGTGTTTCCTATATCAGTTATTATTCTGTTGTAGAGTACTTCATCACAAACATGATTAAATATTTAATTAATCAATTATTTAATGTTCACTCCTTTTTCTAAAATGTCAGCTGTAGGAAGGCAGGCAGTCTGTCCTGTAATGTGGTTCCCCTGGTGCACAGCGTGGTTTCTCCCATGTAACTGATCCTTAGTAAATGTGGAATGAGTGACCAGGGGAAAGAATGCTCTCTGTGCACCCCTTTCTGTGTTCAGTCCCTGCAAGGAGACAGCAGGAATCTGTGTGTGGCCTGGGACACATATGTATTGCAGAGGCCTACCACGTCCTCCAGGGCTGCGCGTGGCTGGACCAGCTATAGTGCACATGGGCCGGGTGTGTCTCTGATGGGAGGGGCTCTTCCTTCTACATCCCATGACATAGAAAATAAATTGAAGTGTTGTCTCAATTGGAGTACTTTTGAGTGAATAAAAGATGTCTAAAATTCCAGTGAAGGTTAAGCCATTTTATATCTGTTCTAATACCTACTGTTGAAAATATATATTTAAAAGACATAGGCTTTGACTTTCAATGAGGAAAGATTAACCAATATGTAAATTTAGAACTTGCTAATGGTACACTAACTTTAACCTTCACCTTGATGTGCTACAGGAGAAAATATAGTCAGGCATATACTTTCTAGCAAGCAATTTTTTATTAAGGTTAATCAAAAACCTTAAAATGTTCATGTTTTTCAACCTAGCAATTTTATATTGGCAATCTTTCATGAAAATGTAGACAAAAATTTATAGCTAAAAAAGTTTATCATAGCTTCACAGAAATAATTTAAAAAGTAGAAAATAAGTTTTCTAATAACAGGAGATATTTAATTAAATTAGTGGTGCAAACAAATGGTAGAATATTATGATAGCACTGATTAAATTAATTGAATTAATGGTGTAGTTAAAATTATTTTATGTATAATTCAGATCAGTGACTATTATTTGACAAAATGGAAAAAAGTGAGATATAAAATTGTGTGTAGAATATATTCTCAACTATGAAAAAATACATATAAATCTAAAAAAGACAGAAAACAATGTTGTAAAATAGTAGTGGATGATTTTTTCAGGTTGTTGAAATGGAGGTTTTCTACTTTTTTCTTGATAATTTTTTTTCTGCTAAATAGAATTTTAGAATATTGGAATATAATAAACCTATATTTTATGATCAATTTTTAAAAAGCTATTTAGAACTTTGGTTTGATAAGTATAGTTTTGAAATTCCAAATTTAGTTTTCTCTATCAATCTTTGGAAGGAATGAAGACCTGGGAGTGAGCCTGCTCAAAAAGAAAAAGTGTGGGAAGACAGAGGGAGAGCGAGGTGCAGTTGTGTAGCTGTGCCGTTGTGTAGAAGGAAATATTCTTTCAGTTCTGAAAAGATCATGAAGGAGTCACAAATATAACATACAAAGGCATTTTAAGTACTCCTAATTATTTTTCCTGACATCTGACAAGCCATTGAAGGGAAAAGAAGGTATTACAGAGAATGTCTATGCCGACTGGCTATGCAAGCAGAGGCTATGGGAAGTCCACATGACAACTTGCAATGAAGTGCTCATGGTCACAGATGCCAGGCAGTGTCATGGTTTTTGATGTTAGACGGTTTCAGGTAGAGGTTTGTTTTCATGAAAGGGTGAGCTAAATAAACTACAAGTATACACATGAGGATGATGGTAGTGAACTAAGGATGGATTAAGAAATAAAGCTAACTTTATTGTGTTCTCACCAGGCACTATTCTAAGTGTGTGTCAATCCCTGTAATCTTTGCAGCAAATCCATGAGTTAGATGATATTACTATCCTGATTTTAAAGAGTATTAATAGTAAACTGAAACATAGAATGTTAAGTAAGTTGCCCCGTGGAGAAATCAGGAATTGAATCCAGGAAATCTAGTTTAGAGCCTTTGTTTTTGTATCGGCATCTAACCAAGCCCTCGTTGAAGTTGATCACAGTACTGCACAATTAGAAAGGCATCACATTAGACCCAGAAGTGTGCATTCCAGGAGCCACGGGAAGGGGGCCTGTTTAGTAGGACAACAAATACAAAATAATCTTGCAAGAGGAAATAGCTATATTTATTTTAAGATCTGAAGTCCCATTCAATACACATCTATTTAATAAATATTTATTGCGGATGTCCTGGAAGTAGAAATAATAGATTTACTCTAGAAGGACAGATATGTAAAAGTAAATGACTTGCTGAAAAGCAAGGACCTCTGATGGACTTTTGCAGGACTAATGTAATTACATGGATATTTTAAAGACACACTGACGATCTGAATAATGGCTAGGAGACTACAGGGAGAGAGATTTGGAAGTAACACAGCAATCAAAGTCAGATGTATTGAGGGCTTAAAATATGATGCCATCTTGGCTTTTCTAATTCAATAAATAATAAATATATATGTATATATAATTTCATCTGAATTGGTTGGGAAAGTAGAAATTGGTGATTGAATTGGTTTGGGTACAGTCAGGAAAGAAAGGGGACCCCAACTCCAGCTCAATTTTGTAATAAGTTTAATACAGGGACTATTTACAGAGTGTGTGTGGGGCTTAGGAAATGCAACAGGGATTGAGCAGTGCCCGGGGGTTGGTGCCTTCAGGAGGCAGGGCCTTTCACACCTCGGGGCCTGATGCCAGCGGGAAGGAATCGTTATGAGAACCCTGAAACACAGCTGTGTGGCGAGGGATGCCTGATGGGACCCAACCTTGTGTCCAGTATGCGGCCAGGCCGTGGTGACCCCTCATAGAGGGAGCACAAGGGCAGCACCTTCCCTCTCCTGCTCCTCCCACTCTCCTGCCAGTGCTCATCAAAGGCCAAGCCCGGAGGGCAGAGGAGTTCTGCTGTTTGTGCCCTGCAAGTCAGTCTCCTTGGCATGCATGTGGAGACAGGGAAAGTGGCTCTGGAGGGCCCCGGGAAGACACTCAGCAACCACATGCATGTAGTAACAATGAGCAGGATCTTTCAGGATTCCAGATGTTTGGAGATGGGTCATTATTTCTAGGTCTAGAGATTGGGAAGCTAAGAGGATGTGCAGAACGAGGAAAACCATAATGTGTTCTGTTTGGAACATGTTTTTGAAGTGCATGTGACAAATTCATGCACAACTTCTAGTAGGTAGTTATTATATATTCAACTATGGAGAGCGGGTAAGAGATACAGAAAACTGGAAGCTGCCATCTGTTTACACAGGTGAGAGTTAAAACCATGGTGGCGGATGAGGCCTGGAGGGGAGGACGCGTCTGCGGAGCAACTGGAAGGGACGACCAAAGGCTAGGGCATCTTCAGTTTGTAAATGTGATGAAAGCAAAGGCACTCAGAAGTAGCAGCCCAGAGGGTTCCGATCCATTCAAACCTGGCCTTTTCCTATGTGCCAGGAGTCTTGGGTTTGCATTTGTGTTGTATCGGCTCCCACAGTTCCAAGGGGAACTGCAGAGTGAATAGGTTTTTAAGCTAAATTAAAGACCAAGTTTATCTTCTGGGTGTCAGAATAGAAGCTCCACCGATGACTTTTCCCCTCCAAGCCTTCCTTACCTTTCTGGGACAACACTGGCCACATCCTACCTGGCAGGGTGGTGTTAAGGATAAATGAGATAACGTCTGCAAAGCCCCCAGAGAGGAAGCCCCGATGCAGATAAACACGCCCTCTGGTATTATTTTTAGCCAAGAGTGCTGGGTGTTCAGGATGTGCCATTTAGCAATTCCTGGAGCCTTGAAAAGGAAAGAGAAAGGGGAGTCGGGGCAGGGATCAGTGGCATACAACAAATGTTTTTCGAGAAATCCCTCCGCCCTGAGTGTAAGAATCCACGTCAAAGGAAACAAACACCATGTGTAGATAAAACAGGAAGGTGACAGGTTTGCTTGCTTGCAACCAAGACAGGATGGTGCCAAAGGGCTCGTCCTGGCTGCTGGTTCGCTTTAAGGGGTGGGGGTCCAATCGCCAACTACTCCGGTGATAACGAGACCAGGGTTAAGTGACTCTCTGTCCTGTACAGAATGGCAGGAAACATCTTCATCACCCATGACTCCTCGAGACAGCAGTGGGCTTCGGGAGGGTGCACTTCCTGCCAAGATTCCAGAAAGGGTGCTCACCCTCCCCAGGGGCATGAGCCGGGCGGGTCCGTATCTGCTGCCTAAGCACGAAGCCTTTCCTAGGGTAACAACAGGAACTGTGGGGTGATAACTTACTTGGAGAAAGGTCTTCTAAGAGTTCACCCAGCTGCTCCATTCTTGTCTGTTTTCCCCTTTCCCATTCTGTAGTAAGAATGTTTATCTCTCAATCCCGTCCTATGGACCTGAGTCTTCTTGCATGTGGGAAGGCAACACAGTTTGAGTGCCTACTGTGCTCCAGGCTGAGCTAAACATTTGGTATTCATCATGTCATTTAACCCTCTCCACCAAACTGTGATTTAGCATTGCTGGTGCGCTTTCACAGGTAAGAGGCTGAAGCAGGTACCTGAGTTGAGCAGCAATAGTCAGATCTGTAGTCACGTTCTGTCTCCACTAAATACGAGCACATGGCGCTTGAGGAGTAACTTAACCTTACCAAAATCGGCTTCTTTATAAATTGAAGGAAATAACTGCCATCCCAAGATTATTGTGAAAGTTGAATGAGATAGAACAACAAAATTTGAACCTAGTTTTGTGCTATGTCTATGTTCTTTCCACAACAATCCTATTAAACTCAGAAACCAAACTGGCACCAAGTAAAGTCCTGATGCCTTTTACAAGCTGCTTTGCCCCAAGTATCCAAATTGATTTAGAATAAAATTAGTGGATTTAGATGGTAAGAATCCAATTTTATTTCCACCTTGGTCATCATGCAGTTTTTTTATTTCCTTAAATAGAGTATGGCCTTTGTAGACACTTATAGAGACATGCAGACCTGCCTTTTAAGTTGTGAAGGATGGGATCTTAGTTTGTGAAGCAGTGACAGGCAGATGCATTTTGGGGAAAGTGGTGGTGAAGTTCATATCACATCCCCTGGGCTTCTCATGTTGAGTGATTTAGTATCAGACCAGCAATCACTAGCAAGTTAAAAAATTGGGAGAGACATATGTCCTTAAAAGATGGGAAGGTTTTAATCATATGAAGTCAGAGAACATCAGCTTTACCAAGGACCCAGTTCTCTTCATTACAAACGAGGAAATTGAAAGCCAGCTGAGTCCCGCTCAAATTCTCCCAATTCACGGAGGGTAGGACTTGGGTTAGAGTCCAACCCCCTCACTTAAGGCTTTTGCTACTTCATCATATTCTCCTTTTTGCATTTTATGTCTCCTATATTTTCTCTTAGCTGACCCTCCCTCTTTTCTAAATATTTTCCCCTAAAATAATGGAAAGTGTCTCCAATAGTGATTTCCTAGGGAAAATGTTCATAAAATGTTTGCGTCATGAATAAACAACTGCATGACCAGAAGTTTTCTACTCAGATGGTCTCTCAAGTCTCTGGCTGTCTCTGTTACAAAGATTTGGATTTAAATCTGTTAGTTCAGACAATGTAAACAGTAATTCACTTGGAGTTATAGAATGAAGAACAATTGCTCCTTTTTCTTAATATGCCAGTTTTTCCTATATTTTCTCACATTTAGGAAATATTAAATATTAGAGCTGCTATCAAGTGCAGTAATCACATCCAAGATGACAGGTCTCTGGCAATGAATACTTCTTACCAATGAAGAATTAGACAAAGTGACAGGGTTAATTCCTGGCAGGACAAGAAGGTGTTGGTGGTGTGAAGCGATTGTGCTCTGGGAGACACATCAATTACTTCCCCGACAGGCTGAAAGGCAGTGGAGACAGAGCTGTGTCTGTGCCTAGAATATTACCTGCTTTCATCATTTCTCCAGGCCGCTGAGCTCTTCGTGATGTGAATATGGAAGACACCAAGGTGGTTTCTTCCAATCTGAGCTTGGAAATCCCATTTGTGTGAAGTTTGAAAATGATTGGGTAGAAATGAACTCCTCACGTGAAAAGGAAAGAATAACCTGGCATTAGCACGCCCCAGGTAACTTGAGTCTCTTCTCCTGGTGAACCTCACCAACGTTTAGGAGCAGAGGGAATTATCAGCCTATTGAGTGGAAAGGTTAAATGAGTTTTATCATCTTCCCACTAAAATGGCTATTCTTGTGTCAGGTTTCATTTTGGTGATGAATGTCATCGCGGGAAGGGACAGCAGCATGGCCAGGGCCTCCCAGGCAGCCTGCCTGCAGGATGGCCGGGCAGAGGGCTATTCAGAGGACCTGGTGGGGAGTGGGGAGGAAGGCAGATTGCACTCGTGGTCCATTGGAAAGCTCTCTGCTGGCCCGACAGCGTCTTAGAGTTCTCTATTGAGTTCCGCAGTAACTTCTGCCACGTAAATTCATGTCAGTACAAATTTATATCATCTGCCACCATGAACCCGGTGAGCAAAGCCAACAGCGGGTTCAGAACACTTTTTGTGTAAATTTAAATTTTTTCTAATTTTTTTAATTGACATGTAAAATTGTATATATTAATATTTATCATGTATAATGTGATGTTTTGAAGTACATATGCACTGCGGGACAGTTAAATATAGCTAATTAACAAATACATTACCTCACTTAATTATCATTTTTGTAGTGAGAAAACTTAACATCCACTCTCAGCATTTTTCAAGAGTTCAATACATCACCAAAACTCTTGAATTTGCCATTGCCATCTTGATTGATTCCTCTCAAAGATTCTTTGAGTATTTATACTAGATATAAAATGGTTTTACAGATTTCAAACAACTGTATACTGCTAACTATTTTTAAAGGAAGAGATAGTTAAGGCTTAGTATAAACCAACTTCATAGTTGATATTTAGTATGTTGAAAGAAAGAATGCTAATTGAAAGTAACGTTGTAGAATTGGACTTCTTCCGTGAGCTCTTCCTCCTTAAACTGTACACTGCAGATCACTAGCATCCCTGTTATCTGCAAGATTGTTACAAAAATTGCCAAATCCCAGGGCCTGTCCCAGACCAACTGAATCAGAATCTGTATTTTAGCAAATCCTCAAGTGATCTGCATGCATGTTAAAGTTTAAGGCACCATGCCCACAGTTGGATGGTTTCTACAGGGTAAATGTGTCTACTAGGCCTAATTTATGTCTACTAAGCTTAATTATTAAAAAAAACCTCACAGATCTGGAAACTAAAAGAAGTATATAGCACAAAGCCTGATCACATCCTTTTCTGGGAAAAAAGAATGTAGCTTTTAAAATAACTTAGCCCATTTTTTTTCATGTTTGTTGGCCGTAGTCTGTCT
>CAUYRT010008301.1:0-40632 GCA_963574885.1 Lepilemur ruficaudatus | reverse complement strand
TGTATACCATGGAGTACTATTCAGCTATAAGAAGCAATGGTGATATAGCACCTCTTGTATTTTCCTGGATGGAGCTGAAACCCGTTCTACTAAGTGAAGTATCCCAAGAATGGATGGACAGGCACCACATGTACTCACCAGCCAACTGGTATTAGCTGATCAACACCTAAGTAGACACACAGGAACAACATTTATTGGGTGTTGGGCAGACGGGAGGGGGGAGGAGGGGATGGGTATATACATACATAATGAGTGCGATGTGCACCATCTGGGGTATGGTCAGGCTTGAGGCTCTGACTGGAGTGGGGAGGGGGGCAAGGGCAATGTACGTAACCTTAACATTTGTACCCCCATAATATGCTGAAATAAAAAAAATAAATAAATAAAAATAAAAGAAACATTAAAAAAAAGTGACTTGTATGAATTTTCATAACAATTATTACTCACAAGTTAGAGTTAAGGAAGTCAACAGAGAGGTCAAACACCTTGCTCAGGTCATTCAGTACCAGAGTTTGACCCCAGACAGCCTCCTTCAGAGACCATAATCTCAATCACTGCCCAGCTGCTGATGCCAGATAATGCTATAAGTTATAAGCTGCATTTTTTACACTATGCATATAAATATCTCAATTATAAATACTGTGTTTTACATCAAAGTTTCAAATATTATAATGTATGTAGCTGGACATTGAAGTATTTTGATCACTTTAAGGTTATTATTTTTTTTCTAGTTAGATTTTATCTCCAATTTCAATGGGACGAAGGTTTATCTTGTACTATTTACCTCCATATACTTTTAGTTCTTTATATTCTACTTGCTTAATGCTTTTTCTTTTTCCTTTTTTTGTTTCTTTAACATGTTCTTAAAAACTGTAAAGTGGAAAGTAGGGGTAGGAGTCTGGAGAGGTAGGTAGCATGGACAGAATGGACAGATTGGGGAGTAATTATACTATCCTTCATATACACACTCACGCGGGCCTAGGTTATTTCAATATTCTTGATCCTCTGCTCAAGCAACTGCGCCATGTATTATAATTGTAGAGGCAGAAAATTAAATCTTCTGGTTCTTAAGGAGAATGGGATTTTGAGCATTTCCTCAAAAAGAACAGATCATATTTTCTTTGTTTCTGAGCAGTGTGAATGCTATGACAGAGCTTCACAGACTTCCGGGGCACTCTCGTGGGAGTCCCATTGAATATCCTCACAGGGAACCTAAGTCACATACCCATTCCATCTTCTGCCAGAGAAGTATGCTCAGAATTTTTCTATCCCTGAGGTATGGTACCCAGGAGGAGCTCTGGAACCTGTGCACACACTTGACATAGGCTTAAATGAGTTTATCCTTATTTAGGCTTGTTCTTTAACTGTTGAATTTATATTGGGGATCATTAATTCAGTCTGCTTTTTGGCAATATAAACCAAACTACCTCCTTTCAAGCATCTTGCCAGGCTACTTTCTCCTGTCAATGCTACATACTTTTGGTAGGTAAAATTGTGTGACAAAAAGGAAGTGGTGACTTTTATGGTTTGCTAGACCTTGGCACAGTGCTTAACATAGAAGAGGTGCTCAGTAACTTGTAAGTATGAAGGCCAGATCAATGAATGATGCAAGGCAATTTTGGGAAAAATGAAGATATTTGACAAAATAAAAATTGCTTTACCTTTTGTCTCTTAGAGAACATTACTATCACTTTCCCTCAATGAAAGAGTTCACATATTATTGTACTAAAGAGTATTTTTAAAGTATCCTTGAATCTTTTAAAAGGTAATATATCTAATAGAAATAGACATATTTTGGTATATACAACTTTCTGCCTTTTGACAAAATCATTGACATGTTAGAGCATATGCCGATTAGTATGCATGTTTTTTTTTTTCCTGGAAGGAGTAAACATTGAAAAATACAGTAATTATATATCTTTAACAAATATCAGAAATAAATCTTACTGTGCCTAAATTCCATAAGGCATTCGTAGTTTTAAAAGGGATGGCATGATGTCTTGACTGTACTAGACAAGATGGTCCTCAGACTCAGAAATCCATATTTAACAAAAGTTGAAAAACCACTCCCTTGGAATTGATTTTAAAAAGGTTGGAAATTACTACATGTCATGTCACAAGATATATGCATATATATATGGATAAATATACACACACAGACATATATACATACACACACATATATATACATATAGGAGTGTTTAAATGGAAAATTAAAATGTTAAAAATTAAAATGAAAAGAGAGAGCTTACACTGTTCTGACATTAAGGAAGGATGATAAACCTTATCCAGAGATGATTCAGGGGCTTTTCTTTACTGAATCAGATCTAGATCGTCTTCTGTGAATTTCAAACCTATGTCTTCCAACACTGCTTATATTAGATTGCCACCTTCAGGGATTTATATCTATTTGCATTTCTTCCTCCTGTCTGCACAATGTTGACTGACAACTTTACTGGATAGTCTCATGAATTTTGGTTCATGCTGGTCTTCTGTCTTTGTGACGTCTTAGCCTTATCATTTTATTTTGCTTTGATTTCAAAATCTCTCTGATATATTTACTTTCATGGGCGTCAGCAGTTATATTACAAGCTCCTTTGGTGAAAATAGATACTTTCTACTTTAATGCAAACTATAAATGGATCTACTATTATTAACTTTATTAAATCTAATGGTTTAGAAGAATAAACTTTCTGCCAAAAAGTAGCTCAGAACTATGTTAAGGTGGTACTATAGTGTTGCTTTATATTCAGTACCATTAAGAATGACACTCGCTTCTGCATATCTGACAATTCTACATGACATCAAGATTACATGAAATCTAAAAATGTCATTAAATTGTCTATTTGAATGAATAATATCAACAACACAGATATGTGTAAATATAGAAAAACTAGACTCTCCTTTCTTTTCTTCTTTTTATGATCAAAATAAAAGAAAGAACATATCTAAGATTGTGAAGCTAGTAGACTTTGAGAAAAACAGTAATATTATTTTTGGAATAATGGAAAATCCTAACAGGATGGATTTTTATAACCAAAATCACATTTCATAACTAACTTATAATAGGAATCAAAGAATAATATTATGTGTTGGTCTTTATATCTACCACTGCATTCATAAAGTTGTCTGACAAAATTATTTGATCACTGGAAACAATAGTTTTATTATTATTTCATGGCAGGGAAGTGACAAGTAGCATTCTAAGATGGCAAAAGAAAATATCCATTATGTGGGTTATATTTTAAATTTTTCACCTTAGCCCACTCTACTGTATGGATAGTAAAAACAATATTGAGAAAAAAAGTAGTGATGCTAAGGAAACAAAAATCTATATAATCATCATGCTGTTGAGGAACAGCTTCTTATCTAGGATTAATCTTTAAAATATTTATCTTTTGAATATACTCAAACTATTTTCTTTATTCATATTGTATTCTAAAAATATTCTACTATCAATACCCTTAAAACATTATCAATATGCATTAATAAACATGTATTCCTTTGCTATGTGTTAAATGTAACTTAAAGCAAAATCCATTCTTGAGTTTTAGTTGATATGAAATCAGCAACATTGCTCCCATTTTTAGCTCTTTTCATCAGTTGATCAAGGTGTTGTAAGTGCTTTTCTTTCTCACACATTTAAGAATGATTGGAAGTACTGAATATCATGGTGTGAATAGCTTTTACTCTTAGGTATGAAGAAAAAAAATTGATTTTCCTTTCCTAAATATCCCCCAAATTGTTAATACTTTCTGAAGCAAAAATGACATGGTAGCTAAGATATTCTGTTAGAATTTTTAAAACAAAATGCATTAAAACTAACATTTTGTGATATTGAGGTTAGAACATTACAATTCATAAACAGATTATATTCTTAAGTAACAAGTCAAATTGAAGTAAAAATTTCACACAGATATTGGGCAATATTAAACATGTTTTCTTCTTTACATTTCTTCAGTAGTGTTATTTCTATGAATGGTGTGGAAATATGTCCAAGCTTCTATAGCAAAACCTAACCAAAAGTTGTTAGAGGATGTTAACTCTGTTAGCTCAGAAGCTTTCTATACAGGGCATTTCTGAATTTCCGATAACCAATAGGAAGTTTTGTCTTTGTAGATTCATAGTTCTGAAAAGGACTTGCATAGAATTTATTCAAATTTGAGATATACTACTATATCAACCTGTAGTAAATGCTTATAATTTTATGTTGCATTGACATCCATTTATTTTTTAAAAGTAAGTTTAACTTCCTCATACCAGAAGCAAGGCTCATTCACTCTTGACACAATTCCCAACACTATACTTTGCCTAATGGCTCCAGTAGGTAGCCAGAGAGAAAACTCAGAGGTATCATCCCATCCTAGCAGGCTGGACTCCCCGCTTTCCCTCCCCTTCCTTACAGGGACCATTCAGACATTTGCCAGTGAGCTTAAAGTAACTACCTCTCAGTTACAGGGAGACTTCCGGGAACTAGTGTCTGCTTGTTTTAACCACACCAATAAAAGCTCCCACAGGAAATCTGTTTGAAAAATGCCCTGGACTCAATGAAGGCATTGATCCACGGGTCTCTTTTCTTTCTCTGCCTGTCACCCTTGACCTTTGTGGGGCAGGAGCGGGGCTCTGGGTCTGTCCTGTGCTCTCCAGTGTCTGTAAGTACTAAAATATTTTGAACTTTGACTTTGTGGTTGTGTCATTGAAGCTAAGCCTGCAATCCAACCTCCCGAGGGTGAGGCATCCGAGGAGACTCATGCAGACGGATCCCTTCCCTGCTTGTGCTCTTCTGTTCCCGCCTCTCAGCTGCTGGGATAGAGTTTTATTCAAAACACAACTCACAAGGGTGACAATGTTTATGAATAGGATATATGAACAGGGCAACGTGGCTGGCTGGGAATTTCACCAAGACTTTGTCATGGGGTTATCTGTTCTTTTTAGTGGTCCTATTTTCAGTGCTTACAACATGACACATGAAATGCAAGAAAATAGTTCCAAGAGATTATGTGACTTACCTAAAGTTCTAAAATCTGTAGCAGGGGCAGTTTTTATTGGTGGTATGAACATTTTAATATTATTATTCTTTTTGAGTCACAGCACTAGGATTTAAACAGTATCTCTTGCAAAACCAAAATGTAGTTAAGGAAAGTATATTGAGAAGCAAGTAAATCTCTTACAGAGATGAAATTGTGGATAAAGTCTGTACAAAAAAGGGATGAGTTGTTTTATTTCATTGAAGAGAGATGACAGAGGAAAAAAGAGCATGAATTAAGGAAAGACAGTGTGTAAGGATTTTAGCCTTCTTACGGCACCTTTCCAGTTTAAGGTGTGTGTGTAAAACTGTGAAGAGGTGAAGAGGCTGAGCTGGCAGCTACCATAACATGGGCGAAACCTAAGGAAGCAAGTAGAGTCTTCTACCCCCGGTGGCAGGAAATGCCTAGTAAAGTAAGCATGAATGATAATTAGTGATCATGTAAAATTCTGTCAGTGTAAGAGCCCATACCCCAAGTAAAAATCTGGATTGATTTAAGTTGATGTCATTTGGAATGGGGTAAGACTCTCAATTCTCCATTTAAAAGTTTTTGTCATAGTTTAAGGCAATGATTCAGTTATCTGTCACATATTTTCTATATCTGTTAAATGTGACCACCGAGAAATAAACTCCTCTCATTCACGCTAAGGAAGTTGACCTTTTTATTCTTCAGTGGTTCTCATCAGTGAGTCACTATCTCTTAAGAGGAGTTTTTGAAATTTGGGGGAGCTGGTTTTGGTTGATTGGTTGATATCACTGGCTTTACAAAAATGAGGCCAGGGAAACTGGAAGTATTTCATTGTGCAGGACAGTCTCACAATAACAAATGACTGTTCCATGGCCTGTATTAATTTCTATCTCATTGGGTATTCCTATCAGTTAAAAACTTGTTATAATTATCTGGGACAATAATCCATTTCCATTTCACATGTAGTGACCCAGTATTTTTGCATAATTTTAAAATACTCTAAATTTTCCAGGAATATTCTTACATAAAATGAAGCAACAATTTAAATTGTTTTGACCTAGATGTCATAAAAAGTAGTTCATAATTATGAAAAATATATCTCCAATGGTGTATTGGTCACCAATAGGATGTGAGAGAGAGTGTGTGTGTATATATATGTATATAAAGAGATTTTTGTATATGGAATTATCTCTCATGACTAAACATGTCCTTTCTTCTTGGACAAACTTTTACAATATGATCATCTGATTCTTCACATGTAGAGTGATATGCTTAGTTCTTGCCATGTAACATGCAACAGTGAAGAGCATCACTTTTGGGCTCAGGTATTTAGGAGAAGATGGGCTTTCTCCACTTTCTTCTCTTTCCACACATGTAAACCTTACAGGTTATAGTAATATTTTAAGAACAGTTATATTGGTTATATACCACAAGGTGGAAGGAGCTTGGGTCCCTGAATGAATATGTGTCCTTGTCCCTGCCATCTCCCCTCTCAACCCCGTTACACTATAATGTGAGTGAGCCATAATATAAATGAAGTCAAGCCAGTGATAGTTGCGCATATTTGTTTTGGCAGTTAGCCTGCTCTGATGAATCCCATATCATGGACGTACTTCATACTGCTTGGCATCAAGTGACCATTTACTATTAATAAGTAGTGGCTATTATCAACACTTTATCTATCATATGATAAAATACATTCTCTGTTTCATATGTGCCTGCATATGCTAATAAAAGCATATTTCTTACTAGAAATGTCACCTGGTTTGATTTTTACAAAACAATTACATTTTAAGTAAATATAATTTTATACAACAGAATCTTGATATGTCATAAAATGTACCCAAACTGCTTATTTTAATATTGGTGACTCCCTTGAAACCACTATTTCTGGCATTTTTCAGTTTTTTATTTACTGTGAGTTTAAAAGAAAGTCATATGTCTATTTTAAAGGTATTAGCTTAATCCATTTCAGTGCATTATACTCCATTCCACAATTTAGACTGGCATAATTTGTTTGTATGTATTCTTAGTGGGAGAATAGATTATTTACTTCTTGTATATTATAGATAAGTATTCTTAGTGCTTCATGAGTTTAAAACAGTGGCTCATAAATTACCAGTTTTAAAATAGAAGGAATGAACATTGTGATCCATTAATATCATCTTTCATTGAATTTTCTGTACAAAATTTTATCTGTAAATATATTTCTTCCTAAGTTAATATTATACTATAATTCTTAAAATAGTGTAATTTCAATCCACAAATATGATTCAAAGATTTTTATATGGAGTTCTTATGATTTTAATTAACTCCTTAAACTAAAGATTTTATCAAAAATTTAAAATATAATTTTTCTGTTGGAATATATAAACTCTTTAAAGAGTATTTTATATCTTTTTGGCAGTAATTAAATACAAAATCAAACCTTTTGCAGTTGCTCTCATATAGTCGTGCCAAGAATTATGACATCTCTAACATTCTTACTCTGTGATGATATCAAAATAAGCCATATGTTTATAGGTTTCCTAAACTTAGAAAAATATGTTTTTTTTAAAAAAAATTAATGGTCTTATCAGTATATTTATACTGATGATTTATATTGGAATGTCTCTTTTTTGAATAAAGGGTAACTATGAAATAGATGTTAATGTAAGAGCCCAAATTGTTATAGTATCTAAGTTAGCATAGCATAGATCTATAATACACATCTAATCAATAACAAATTACAATATACTTACTCCAGAATATTCTGGTATTTTTTTTTTACCGTACACAATAAAAAAATAAAATGCATTTAAATGACACATAGATAATTTGCATGTTCAATATATATTTACTATAAAAAATTAATAACCTTTTGAAATGTAGAAATAGTTACCTGAAATTAAGACATTCAAACTGTTTTTGGATAGCTTTCTTTTCAATACTGAAACTTAAGGCTGTGTTTGTTTTTACCATGATATCTTTGTTTCATTATTATGAAATAGCATTAAGGTATGAGATGCTATTTTCAATGTAAAAGTAATTGAACAGATTTTGATATATATGTTTATTTATATTCATATAATATGTATATTTACCTCTTATGGTTTATGAATCAATTTATTTTTATTACCATTATTCCTTGTAGAATCAATCAGATGATTCATGGCACTATCACTTAGATTAGATACTTAGTATGTTTGAAAACAGTAGGTTGCTTAATGAGGAAATGTTAACCCCTTCTTTAAGAGTAAAAAGAAGCATTAATTAAATCCCCTGAAATTATACACACCTCACAGACTTGCTATTTGAATCATTGCAGGTGTGTTTAGTTAGTTCCCTGGATATCATGAAAGAGAATTGAGTGAAAAGATTATGCCTAGTAAAATAAATTGGACATTTGAGGAATAGCATTTTCATTGCAGTTGGGAGTGCTAGTCTACTTTGAATACTTAAAGCTTTGTCATGATTAAAGATTTAAATCTATGTATCATACACAGAGATCATGAAGTGAAAATGTCATACAGGAGAATTTGTAACGCCTGAGATTCAGGAATAATATTTCCATACACTCAAAAATGAGATCAACAGATTCAACAGGGGAAGCTCAAGTGAGGGCTTAGGGAAAACTTCCCCTTCACCCTCTAAATGTTCACTAAAAAATCAACTGACGAAAGGCAGATCAATAGAAGTGGCACACAAATTTATTATCATGCACCAGAGAACAACACAGAGCGATTGCCCCACCCACAATAGGGCACAGATGGTTATATAGCCGTCTTCTTAGAGGAAAGAGAGATGGGGAAGTGTGGATGAGTTTTAGGGGGACAGTAAATGACTTTTAGAGAAAGTCAATGAGCTTGAAGAACATAAAATGGCCTGGGACAAAGTCTGTTGGCCCCGCAGAGCAGACAATGGTTTGTGACAAAAGTCTGTATCGTTGTGTTGACAGACTTCAGTCTTGAGATGTGAGTTCAGTTAAGGAAAACTTAGGGAAGAGACCAGAGATAATTGTTTTCTTTGTTGGATCTGAACTTTAGGCAGATAAGGGATATTCAGGGAACAACTTCATCCTGTGTTATGGAAAAGATTCAGAGACAGGGGAGAGATTTAGAGAGACCTTGAGGCTTCATTTTGAGTTTAACATGTCAAAGAGCTATATTTTGACTTATTGGTTTCAGAGCTCCAACACTTAGTTAAATTTGAATTTCTGATATATATATGTATATATTTAATATATATATATATATATATAGTTTAAGATACCCAAATATTGCATGGGGCATATTTACACTAAAGTGTATTCATTTTTTTATCTGAAATTAAAATTTCTAGGAGTCGTATACCTTTATTTGCTAAATCTGGAAAACAACCAGTTGTAAAAATCACTTTTGGTATTTATTAGTTTGAAAAAATATAGGTTAACTTATTCAAGTAAATGAAAAGATGAACAATAAATAAAATGAGAAATTGAATTAATAATTATTTGTAAACAAGTTAATTTGTACAAAGATAAGGAATGTAGGGGAGGAAAAAATTATTTTTCCTTTACTCCTCTTAGGTTCTCGAACATGAGGGGAACAAGCAGATGTTTATTAACTTGTGCATTACACGCACATGTGAGCTCTCAGAGTGGACTTAAAGTGGTGATTAGATTAGAACTTGAGTTTATGCAGCATCTTAATGAAAAAATAATACAGTTTTAGAGAAATTACATGACAAAAGGAAAAGGATTTTGAGTTTCTAAAGTTGCAAATTATAGGAAGGTAAATATATGGGGAGAAACTACTGGAAAATAAAGGCTAGTTAGTATGTAAATTCCTCTGGTGCCTTCTCTGGGATAGGAGGGGTCTAGCTTGGTCTCCCTCGTTAAAGCTGTCCTCCCTGGTAGGGAGAGGAGGAAGAATACCTTTACAAATTTGGGTCCTTCGTTTAGGCAAATAGCGGGAGGGCAAAGAGTTTTTCTTGTATTTGCATCTTCTCAATTACCTTCAGCTTGAAATTATCCTCATGGCAAAGCAGCATATTCTAAAACCCTCAGCAATGTCTGACACATTTGTGAAATTATAATCACATAAACTACAAATGCATTCCCTTTGAAAGTAACTTTATGGGATCAGCTGTTAATAAATAATTACTAAAAATGTTTACTTTGACTACTGTATCTGTTATCTAGCTAATCTGAGGAGTACTATAAAGACTTTGATGCAAAATAAAATATTAAACAACAAAGATGTAGTGAATACTATAATAAGATGTAATCTATGTAAATGCCACTGTATTATTTTAATTGTACTCACTTTAGCTAATTGTAGCTAATTGCAGCCAATTATACTTAATAAAATACATTGTTCAGAGAAATGTTTGCATTCATAAATTACTAATGTATGTTTTTATGATTTATAGAAACAATATAAAAACAAAAATAATCATTTTTAATATGAATGTGATTTATTATACATGAGGCTTATAAATTTATTATTACTATAGTTTGAGGAAGAGTTAAAGTTAGCACTTAAATACATTTTGAAGAAATCATTACAATTAATATATAAATTCTTTATATATCTCCTCAAAATAATGTTTATTTAAACAAAAGAGAATTAAAGATTGATAATAGTAAATTTAATATAAAGATTTTTAAAATTATATAACAATGTAAGTAACAAAACAGAGTTAACATTGATTCATTTGTCTATATATTTGAAAGAAAAAATGAACTAACATTTACAGATTTTATAAGTATGCCTAACAACCATAAGGGAACGTATGTGAATGTTTACCTGGTATTTTCAGATATTTTCTTTTTATAAATAAGAATTTTCTTTTAATTTGCATTTTACTTTTGCAATGTAATTCAGCAATAGCTTGAAATATCAAATATTTTATCAGGAAGGCACCGGATTTTTGCCTTGACTCTTACTTAATCTAAACTCAGGTGTAAGAACAAAGAACTGTATTTAAAAAATTATATCTTTTATAGAGAATTGACTATCATTTTCTTAAATAAACCATGAAAATTTTGTGTAAGTCAAAACACAAAAACAAATATTACTGTTATAAAATGTTTTATGATGAAATTTAGAAGGATCAAAGGGTAATTATATAAATAAAAATATATTATAAAATAATTGATTTAATTTTTCACTTTTTCAAAAAACATTACATTTTGAGAATTCTACCTTCCAAAACATTATGCTGCATAAAATTTCATTTAAAGTCTGTAGAGAATGGCTTTTATACCTTGGTTTACTATGTTTTTATAATTTACTATTCAATTTTTCTTAAAATGATTAATTCATGATTTTTGATTTAATGATTTTCTTAAACTTAGAGAACTTTATTATTTTAGCTTATGTCTAGTACATTTCAGCAATTTTAATATTAGGGCCTTTGGTTAATTTTTAAACCTATTATGCACTTAGCTATTATCCCTTTCAGACTACATATGTAAATTGAATACCTTCAGGTTATGCTTTTAGGTATTATAAATGTCTACTTTAACATCTTCTTAAATAGTATTTAAACAACTTGTAAGAAAAGAAACTGTATGTATTTTATATATATATGTATATGCTTTGAAATTTTTCAGTATTATATAAAAATAGTAAGATTCAATTTAGAATCAAGTCTAAATCAAGTATGAAATAATGTTGTTTTGAGTTGGAATTGTGAAGTTTTTTAATATAATTGGCTAAATTTTCTTAAACATTACAAATATTTTAAATATCAATTACTGTAAAACGATCAATTCTATGCTTATGATCCACTTAAACCTTTCTAAATTTAATTCTAAATATTTCTGCTGTCCAACTGAAATAATCAAAAGGGTCAAAATCTAGTTTCTATAGAGTTTATTCAAGTACACAGTTTGAGACAGCCATAGAAAGGATAGATTTCAAAGAATGGAAATTTGTGTTGTGAAGTATAGAAATTTGGGATCTTTTACATAGATAAGATTTGGGAAGCTTAAGAGAATTTCAGTATCTTTCTATATAAAAAATAGTTACAGTAATCTGATTAGCTGAGGCAGTCTTTTTCTTTTCAGGAAAGGTATGTTTAACATTCCATACTGAAAATGTAACAGTCATGGGATCTTTTGTACCATCTGGTCTAAGTTAGGTACAGGGCAATAAAGGAAGCAGTCTATAACAAAGGTCAGTGACTGGAAGGGGAGGATGTCTGGTCTCTGGTCTTTCCTAGTTATTTACAGAAGAACAATGAGGAAGAGACTTAATCTTAAAATCTAAGAAGCAGAAGTTACAACTATATGCTACCTGATTCAGATCACAGTCACATCTCTCTCAAGGCTAACAGTGGTTTTGGGGTTAAAACACCTTTTATTTATTTTCACATTGCAGTTAAAAGTTGATTATCCACTAAGAGAGCAATTAGCTTCAAAATCATTAGGGCTCTCATTTATGTTGGCTGAGTTTTCAAGAACAGGCGGAGTTTTATTCAAAACAGTGATTGGTTCAGTTTCTTGTCTGTTACAATCATGGGCACAGAAAGCCCATTTTATAGTCATATGCCAATGACTCTGGAAACCAGGAAAGCTAAATAGCCCTTGTCTCTGTATTATACTCAAAGATATTTGCAACTTCTTAATCAAATTATTAAAAAACTTGAATGCATTTTTATATTTTTTCAGTCTTAAATGTGTAAATATATTCTCATATATATGCTAATATGAAAACTAATCATTACTATCTTTTAAGATTTTATCTGACTATGGGATCACAGTTTCTAAAATCATTTTAATTACAGTAATTACTCATTTTGTTTTTCCTGTGTCCAATATTAGAACAAGGGCATATCATTTCATTAGCTTATGATATCCTTCATAATAACAAAGGAAAGAAAAAAGCTTAAATTCTGGCTCTATCTTTCAGTAAGACTTTAGGTAGTTTAAATATCTTGATATATCTCAATTTCATCACCTGCAAATTTAAGTCATACTTAAGTCTGGTTTGATGTGAGGTTCTATATAAAAAAGGGATTTGTATACTATAAAATTATCCTACGTACATGTAAGTTGATTTACTCTTTTCAGTTAAAGATTCATCAATCTGAGACACATTGATCACTTATCATCTGATGATCAATCCCACATTACCAATGACGTTTTAGTTTACTGTCATAGGATTACACAGTTTGAATTAACTTTAAATGTGTTTTATAATGGGAGATATGACCTATACCTACAGTAAGATTGATTCTAATTAAGCAAAATAATATGTATTTTTAAGGCTGTTGCCTGGTGTTAGTAAAATATGCTCTTAGATTCCTTAACTGGATACTACATTAGTCATTCCTATTACAATCAGCCATCAATCCATGTGCTCTGTGACTCTTTTCACGTTGAAGAAAGCATGCTGTGTTTTATAATGATGAATATTTCAGTGATAAAGATTGGTTTCCTTTGTCATTGTCATTGAAAATATGAATAACTTTAGCTACTTAGACCCTGGCAAGAGTTAGAACATTCTAGCAAAATCATATATTTTAAAAACTTGCAGGTAGTAATACAAATGTCCTTATTTTGAAATTAGTAGCATATTTAGGATTACTTTTCTCTGTCACTTCTGGGGTGTATGCTGTTTAACGGCTCTGTGATCCTCAAAATCATCTCCTTCTCCTCCTTCTCTTCCTCCTCCCCCTCTCCCCACCTTCCTTTTTTTCTCCTCATTCTTCTTTCTCTTCTTCTTTGTCTCCTTCTTCTCTTATTTATTATTTACTTATTAATTTACCTATTTTTTTTACTGAGAAGAATGCATTTACTTCCAAATATTAGTGATTTTTATTTTTCCTACTGTTTCCTTAATCTTAAAAATTAAAGAATAGAACGCAAATGATTGTCTACAACTGGGCAATCTTGAGAGTGAGTTGAAATGGAGGTGAGGCCTGATTAAGCACTACTTTCTTGGGTCAGCTGGGCAATTTCCTCTTTTTTGTAAGTTCTGACCTAGAGAAATATTTGCTTTTTATTCTTCCAAGCATTCCTAACCATTGCTTTTAATCATGCAGTAAGCCAGATTGTAGATTGTTTCATATTATTCACAAATTTCCCATCAAAAGAAAAATAACTCAATAAAGAGAATAATAAAGATAATATTATGCAAACTACTTTTCTGGAGGACACTGGGTCAGTGTGTTCATATGTGAAAACAAAAATTACATCTCAATATGTATTCACTCCACAAATGAAGCAAGAGCTGCTGTGTGGTAGACAATGTATGGCATCAATTGAAATCCAATAGTGTGCTCAGAATATAGTTGTTACCCAGTAAATATGTTTTGAATGCATAACTGAACATCTGCAAAAAAAAAAAGGCAAAAAGGATGGCAAGGAATGGAAAGTTTGGCAAGAGTGACTAGAATACTAATTGATGTACTTCCGATACTTGGGTTGTTTGATGTGGGAAGCTAGCATATAAGTAAATAATTGAATACAAATTTATAAGCTCTGAGAGCATTTTTTGTTTCCAGTTTATATGAATCCTTGTGTTGAGCTGTTTTTTTTATTTATTGACATTTTAATTTGGCACATGATTAATCGAAGGAATATTGGCAAATTTGGTACAATATATCATAGCCTGATCGCATTTTGACCATATCTCAAAATCATATAAATACTAGAATTATTTTAGTCTCAATTATCAGGATAATTTGGTCTACATATAATAAATAGGAGTCTGAAAGTAATTTAGAGAGAAAAATCATAGGGAACATACTTTCATATGAAATACAAATGGTATTTGTGACCTGGTTTTAAATTCTCCTAGAAATTAATTTGCCACTGCTCTCTTTCTACAATTCAGAAGAATCAAAGGGGAATTTGATATACAGTATTTTTATTAAAACAAATGAATTCTTAGAAAGGTAATTGTGATAAGATAGTTGGATATTCACATGCACCACATTTGATTTGAACTGAAGGCAATTATAAAAGTGTGTTTAATGTAAACTCCCCATCCCTTTCTCACCTTTGTTTCTTGCTAGGCTAACACTTTTAGTCCACATCAAAAGGCCACGTGGGCCTTCTGTAATGAGTTCTGGTCGAAGTGAGGGAATAGTGGGGCATCTAATGGAAGGAGGGAGAGAGATTGGGGTATTTATTGTCCTACTCTGCTTCCTAACAGACCTTTTGTGAGGGTGTCCACATCTACAAGATTCCCTGTCCCTGCAGGCAAAGAAGCGTCCTTGTTAGTCCTGATATTAGGTAGATAGAGAAGGCTTTTGAGTCTCCTAGGGATGAAAATGGGTGCTGCTGTGATTCAACCCCCACACTGGGCTTTCAGAGAGACTCCTAGGAAATCTACAGGTGCAGGAAGACTCAGGTCATGCAGCTTCCAACTATCCAATCACAGTGGTTCCATGGTGACGTCTGAGCCACGAGGGAGGTCCCAATCCAAGCACTGTAAAACAAGCTGTAGACCATAACCAGACCTTTTTTTGCGCCCTTCATTTGCTCTCCCTTTGCTGCAACAATGGGTCTGGTCGTCATCTGTGGCATATGTATCATGCTCTGTAAACTTTTATCTTGCTCTTGCCCTTTAATCCTATCTTTCTTTCCTCACTCAATCTCATTTTTGTGCTTGCCTGACTTTGGTATGTCTGGTCATTCTTTGGCCATGGGCATGCCAAGAACTGATGTTTCAGACTAAAACCTGGCACTGGATTGTTTCAGCTACTCTTGTTGATTCCCATGCCCATACCCTTGTAAATATTTCCTCCATCTCTATTTGATTATTGTATCTTTCTTTCCTGTTAAATCTCCAATGATACTGTAATTTATACCAGAAACAATTTTAGGCATAGACCCTAAAAAATGTGATTTAGCAATTGGAAGACTTACATATTTGAGGAGTATTGGGTCTTTGAAGAATGGGATTGAGACACTTGGGTGGACCCAGATGAGGCTGAGCATCCCAAATTTTCCCTGTATACTGCTTTTCAAGAGCAGGTCTTGTCTTCCATCTGAGTTTTGTCTTTCATGAAAAACAGGCTAATGATTTTAACTAGAACAGTTGTCTCACAAAGGGATTACAGTACCTACATATTATCTCTCAGCCATTATAAAAATTAACATTTTGCGTAGCCCAGATAGAGAACTACAGACCTAGTCCAGAGGAAAACATCTACATATTGAAGGAGTTGCAGGAACTTACCAACCAGTGTTGGCAGGAGATGAGGCATTGTGTGGGACAGTGGATGTTAAAATTATTAGACTAACAAAGGTAGAAAACTAATAAAGACAAGTAAGAGCCTGTCTTGATATGGGATTTAATGTGTTGGCTAAAAAATTGTGAGTGACATTAATAGTCTCTAGGCTGGTTAATCGATGTTGGATCAACAGTGAGGGTCCAATTTGTGTTCAGACATCCCTTACTCAACAGTATTACACAAAAGGACCTGAAATAAATTCTCTTCAGCGTGAAGAAATGCTGAAGAAACTAAGAAATGCATTGAAGGAGAAGAGGAAAGTATACCAGCATTTCTGAAAGTCTCTGGTTTTTCATTCTTTCTAAGTAAAAGATGATTATGGAGGACATCGCAATGGAATTGGGCTCCCTGCTTTCAGTGAAAATAATGAGCATTTTGAGCAGCAGAAACCAGTTGTTAGCACTTAACCTTCAGAGAGCCCAATACAATAAGTGATGGGTGAAATCACCATAACCTGTCCACAGGGACAGATCAGTAATCAGTGTGTTTTGAGCAGCAGAGAATTGTGGAGGAAGCTAATTGATTGTAGGGTCCTTAAGATTAGAACAGATGGGGGACCTACAAAGGTGCTGTTTGGAGTATGTAATTAGAAAAAATTTTGTGTGATGAGAAGTCTAAGTCAAGTCAACATTCATACATACGCGCTCATGCTCACACATATACACATCCCCTCTGTAAAGCTGGAATAGACAAATACTTCCTCAGTGTTAAAAAAATACTTATCTATTTCCCACAAAAAGCCAGTGTTGTTTTAGTGAGTGGACACAGCATTATATCCAATAGAGCCAGATCAAAACAGGAATGTCTGCTATAACCCAATTAAATAATATTATTCTGAATTACTAGGCAATATAATAGAGCAGAAAAAATAAATTGGATGTATGCAACATGGATAAGGAAAATTTTTTATTTTGTACTTTGCAGATGATATTATATTAATTAGCATTTACCAAATAAGAGAATGTATAAAATGATAGGACGAAAAGTAATGTAATGACTATCCCCACATCTAAGGGGAGAGTCATGACTATCCCCACTAAAATAAGTAGTTGTGATAGAAGGAAATTTATTTCAAAAGCAACACAAATGTTATTTATCAAAAAATAAATTTGAAATGAATATCAAAATCTGCCTGAAGACATTCTTAAGGGGTCTAAAAGTATACTTAAATGGAAAGTCATACTGTTATGGTATAGAGGTTTAAAATAGAAAGCATCTCATTTTTTCTGAAGTAATTCATACATTTGAGGTATTGTCAATAAAAATATCAACAGAAGGGTTTTTTTTTCTTTATAGTAAATAGGTGAGCTAATTCTAGGTTCATCTGGAAAAATAACTAAGAAAGATTGACCATGAAAACTAAAAAAAAAAAAAAAAAAAAGAAACGGTAGCCTTCCATGATGATAGTAAAATATAATGCAAAATCACAATAATTAAAAGAACGTGGCTTTAGTATACTAATAAACACACATCTCAATTAAAAGAATAAAAACTATAAACAGTAGAACAATATATATTTGAGAGTTAACTATTTAATAAATAGAACATTTCAACTTATTTTGGGAAATGGTTTATTCAATTAACTTTGTTTGAGTAACCTGGGTAGCCACGTAGGAAAAATTTAGTTTTTGAGTCATTATCTCAAAATTATAGCAGGTTATATTCTAAGTAAATGAAAGACTTAAATGAAAATTATGATGTAATAAAATGTAGTGTAAGAACACCTGGAAAACTTCTTTTATGAACATAAAGTAGAAACAGCATGTCTCAATATTAAAATAAAATATCAAATGCTATACAAGAAATGATTGATACATTTGGCTAGATAAAATAAAAATTATAAAAAATTCCTAATTAAAGTAAAAAGACAAATGATACCCTGAGAAAATATATTTGCTGACAGACAAATCTGACAGACAATGAGTTAATAACTTAAAATCTCTTTCTGCCTTTGGATAAGAGAAGAACCAACAACCTATTTTTAAATGTACAATTTACAGGTAAATGGACAAGGCTTTTAATATTAAAAGAGTTTAAATGTCTCTCAAAATTATAGAAGTGTACATTAAATACTATGTTCAACAATAAGATTATTGCTTGGCAAAAATTAAATTTGCTAACAAATCTGTTGGCAAAGTTAATAGATAAACTTACACTCTTAAAAATTGCAAGTGAAAATACAGATTGATAAAATACTTAGGGAAATTTTGAAACAATCTTTAAAATTTTTAAATAGTAATTCTCTCTGATTCTGCAATTCCTGTTCTCTGAATTTATCCTGTAGATACATGTTCATGAATCAAAGAAAGAATATAGAAGATATTCATTTAGAACTTTTTTAATAATCACAAATTACTGAAACTAACATTAACTTTCTTTAATAGAGGAGACAGAATAATCATATACTGTTGCGCATACACACTTTAAAATTATATAGAGTAGAACGAATAAGGAAACACTTTATTTTTGAATATTATCAATATATTAGACATACACAGTTAGCCTTCCGTAGCCACACCGTCTGCATCTGCAGATACAGAGGGTAACTGCAAGGAACTTGAGCATCTGCTGATTTTGATAACCATGAGGGTCCTGGAACCAGTTCTCCCATGGATACCAATGGATGACTATATGCAACAAATCTGCATGGCTTAAAACAACAAATGTGTTTTGCTCCCACTTTGGGAGCTCAGAAATTCAGGAAGGGATTTGCTGGGCTATTCTCACTTGGGGTACCTCATGCAATTGCAGTGAGTGGTCAGCAGGGCTGCGGTCATCAGAAAGCTCCATTGGGCTAGACAGGCAGGAAGGCATGCTCGCATAGTTGATGCTGGATATCAGATGGAGCTCATGTGGGGTGTTGATGGGAGGTCCTATCAGTGGCCTCTCTAGCACAGTGTTCTCAGGGTAGTGTGACATCTCATTACGGCTCCAGCTGAAAGCTGAATTGACCTGTTCTGATCTAACTTCCAATACTAGTTACAACCGAGTCATGAAGGTCAGCCCAGATTTAAGGGACACATTCAAATTGTTATATACTGTATGGAATGAAATGAAAGTAATGAATGAATGAATTCATTAGTTGAATGAATATAATTCAATTGGTTCAATTGAATGTAATGAAATTAATTCTCTTCTGCCTATATTAAGTGAAAAGGGCAAGGTACAAATCATAGATATAGTACAATCCTCCTCACCTTTAAAGGGGGAACATGTATATGCGTATACCTCTAAATGCAAAAATTATCTCTAGAACTGCACAGGAGAAATTAATAACAATTGGTACCTTTGGGAAGTGGATTGGATGACTTAGAAACAAGTTTAGAAATACGATGTTACTCTGTAATCTGTAATGTCTTTCATATAGGGTAAAATTTTCCCCAAAAAATCAACGAAAAGGTAAAATAAGACAATTTAGTAAAGTACAAGTAAATACATAAGTGAAAGCATATTAGCCTATATCAGATGCACAATAATGTTTGATATGCTGTGTTTTGAAAGAGCACTTTTTAAGCAAGCTATTTTAAAAAATCACGGTATAGTAAGCATAAGAGTGAAATGCACATCTATTAAGTGAGACAGCATGATGAATATTAGCCCATGTACACAGCCATGAAACTGATATGCAGATTAAGATATAGATCATTTCTCTCACCTCAGAAGTTTATGCTTCTTCCCAGGCCATTGCTTCTCCCTTTCCCGATGCCGCTGAGGCACCCACTGTTTTGATTTATTTCACTCTATATGGATTACCTGATTTAGAAATTCATATAAACAGATTCATACAGTATGAATTCTTTTACTCAGCAAAATATTTCTGAGAATCATCCATATCATTGCATAGATCCATAGTCACTTGCTTTGCTGAGTAGAATTACATTTGTATAAATATACCATCATTTTTCAGTCATTTTCCTCTGGGCGGATAGTTAGGATTATTTCTGAGTTTTTAACTTTGTAAGTAAAATTGTTAAAAATTATTATTCAATTATGTATATATTTTCAATTCTTTTGGGGAAATACAAAAGAGAAGAATTGCTGTATTAGATTTGCAAATACATATAACTTTATAATGAAATTCCAAATCATTTTCCAAAGGGTTATATCATGTTACCACCTACAAGTAGTGTAAAAGAATTCCAGTAAAGAGTAATTTTGAAGTCCTTATAATTTGGGAAAATTATTTAACCTTTCTAACACCACATTTTCATTATTTTTATAATAGGAGTAAAAATACATAAAGAATGTATCTATTTAAAAAAAACAATACATAAAGAATTACATAAACCAAGAATGTTTCCTTTTCTTCTTTCTTGCCTTCCTTCATTCCTTCCTCCCACCTGCGTAAAAATAGATCACAAATTAGTGTGTCTTACTTATATGTCTTACTTATGTATTTCTCTAGGTGGAAATGATTAAGTGACTTAAAAACAGACAACCTTTGTAGTCATTAAGATACATGCGGTGAGTTTGTTAAAATGAGTATCTCCAGGCCACTGGGAATCATAGATCACTTACAAGGCACAGAGGCGGCCCAAATAATGAGGCAAATAACATATTATTCACAATTTCAGATACACTATTTAAGAGTATAATGATTTACAATTTCAATCTAATAATTGAATGACATTTGAACCTACATCTGAGTTTGGAATACTTTCAAAGTAGTTAAAAATAGGTATTGTACATAATTTAGAAATAGTAGAAAAAGTTTTAATTTCCTAGTTGACATAGCAGAGTTCTATTCTTCTATGATTTCTAAAACTTTACAGAATATTTTTTAAAAATCACACTTTTTTACATACATTCATCTAAAATTAGGGTACACCCAGTGTACAAAATAAATTCAAAGAGACATGACTATTGATTTTAAACCCATTCTGTATCCAAGAGATAGCAAACTTTAATAACAGATGTAAAATTAATCAATCTGACGTGTGAACATTTGGATAAAATGACACTACAAGGTTTTTGACTTTTACAACCAGCCTTATAATATTTGATTTTGATATGATTTGAGCTGGTATTAAAAGTAAAAGTGAAAATAAAGGGATTTTTTTTCTTTGCCCTGCCCTCCAGCTGAACATGTGCTTACAAAGCAGAACCAAATCTAACACATGTGAAAAACTTATCAAATTGAATTTGATGCTTGTATCTCTCAAATGTTTATAAAACTAACTCTGAAATCAAAATTTTCTACTTATTATATGTTGTTATTTAGACACACATTTTGCATGTCTTTGTAGCACCTTTTCAATGATTGAAAGACATTATAGGCACAGTTTTTCACATGAGGAATATTGAAAGACAAGGTTGTAGAGACAGATCTTACTGTGTATCACGTGCCTCCAGGAATCCCTATTGTTAGCGACATCACTAACAGTTGCTGACATTTTCCCTAGTTATTCATAAAGTACAATTTGTGGTGGGAGTTAGGAGCAAATCATGATGTTTGAAACACCATTCTAGCAGTAGACACAAAAACTCTATGAACATATACCCTGGCATATGACAATTGATTAATAGATACCTGTTGGAAGAAAAGAATGAAGGAAAGAAAGAGAGAAGGAAGAAAGGGAAGAAGACAGGAGGGAGAGAGAGAGACAGAGGAAGAGAGAAACAAAAAAGGCTTGATTTTGGATTAAAATAATTCATTTCAATAGGAAAAAATTAACAAGTTTAAGATTCAGGAACTTTTCACCTCTTTCCAGTTTATTATTATCTTGAGAATCTTTTGCATTCAAAATAAATTTCTTGTGAATCAAGTTCTTGTAAAACATAAACATATGTGTACTATTTCTATAAGCGTAGAGTAGAAAAGTCTTTTAAATATGATGCAAATGTAGAGGCCATAAAGGAGAGGTTCAAAATGTGTCCATAGATTGCTAATCTTATGCTTAAAATATCATAAGTCATTTAAAAATAATTAAGATTATGATTAAAAAGAATGAAATTTCAGAGAAAAGTAAATTAAAATTAATGCTCAACATAGAAATTATACTTAAAGAGCTACAAATTAAAACAATAATAAAATACTCTTTGTCTTAAGGCTTTCAAAGTGTAGTATTTTAGGTAGTATCCGTGCCTATGACAGGAATATAAATTGATACACTCTTCCTGAAAGACAACTTGGCGATATCTATCCCAATTTCAAATGGACTTATCTTTCAATTCAAGAATGACACATATGTGCCAAAAAGTATATTTTAACCATGAGGGACTATAGGTAATTGTAAAAACATTGGAAATAAAAATGCCTACCTCTAAGGCCTGGGTAAACAAATATGCCAAAACAAATAACAGAATATTATGTTCATTGCATAGTATTTTTTTCTTTTAAAATTTCTTTATACATATATTCAAAATTGCAAAACTTTTAAAAATCTTCTGCATAAACTTAGTTGAACTATTTCATTCCTTTTCTCCAAGGTAGTCGATATATTGAAGATGATACACAAATAATGTGTTTCAATTGATTATTGTAGTTTAAGAAGCATTTCCTGAAACTTAACGATATGAATTGCATAGTGTCTCAAGGGTATGTGCTATTGCACAACTTCTAAATGTGTATATTTATCGTGTCAATACAGTTTGCACGGTTCTGCTCTGCTGATTTATTTTTCTTCATAATGATATTGAAAATATGAATGTAATTAGATGATAATCAATTTCCACTGCAAAGAATATGAAGTTTGTGTAATTAAAAGGAATGAAATTATCAGGGATTGCATATTAATTTCCTCTTTATAATTTGAAGTGTTACATGTTAAGAAGCCATAATCACCACATTTTCTAATTGCATTTCTAAAGATATGTTAAAAGTAGTTTGTTTAGAATACATAAAAACTTAAAACTTACCATATATTTAATTCATTCCAATAAATACTCCTTGAGAATATTTGAATAGACAACTTAAACTAATCTTTAATGCCTAATCAATATTTTTAAAAGTGTGGCCTTACTATATACTGTATACTGCCCCCTTTTAATACATGTTTTTAAAAGTATGAATAAATATTAAATATAATGCAATTGCTTAAAATCAGACTCCAAAACTTTCATGTTTTAATATTTAGATACCACAACTTGGTGTGAAATTGTAAATGAAAATTAGACACAGTGTAGATCATAAGACATAATGAAGTTGGCAAACTGAGATATAAGAGTTTCAGTATATCAATATGGGAGACTTTAGATTCTGATTTGTATTTCCACGTAACATTTTTTAAAGGTCTTAATTACTGAGTTAGTTTGGGAAGCAAACATGTTTTAACTTAAGTAATTTGAATATTTCAGATAAAAGCTTTCTTTGAATTCAATTATCTCTATAAAATAAATTAGTTTTCATCTATCCACTAGTGGCTTAAAAAGTAAAATTATTAAAACTATCCCTCTTTAAACATCAATAATGCCTTTTACATTACATATTGCTCATATCTACACAATGGGATAAAACAAGTTTGCATAGGAATGGAAAACTGCATAGAAGCTTATTTTAATAATATAATTCACCCTTACAAGACATTTAGTTTTGAAATTCTCAAACACAGTGAGTACCATGGCATAAAGATATTAGTAGCTAAATTCACTGATCATCGTTCATCAAAACTGCTGTATTGGCACGTACCATGGTCTCCTTATTGCTTTCTTATTGAGGGCACTTTGAATAACACACACACAAAAATGCGTATTTTAGTCTACCCCATTTCCAACTTAGAAGTTAGAGGAATTTCAGAAAAGCAAACTCTTAACTTTCTTCTTTCAAAATTGTCTTTCCTGTTATACTCTGATAAGACAGATACAGAGCTCTCTATACTCCCTAAAACGACCTTTAGAAATTTCATATGAAAAATCAGTCCTATCACAATATATGATTTATTTTATGATCCAAATAAGCACTACTGAGCAATTGCTAGAAATTAAGAACACATTAAGTTTTTGAAACAATACATCATTCAGAAATCTATCCTATAAGATTTAATGCCCAGATAACAAATATGTAAATTAATTTAGGGAGATGAAAAATTTTCAGTTGGCATAGATTATGTATCTTATTTTAGTGGCAAACATTGTTTTAACTAGAGAAAAGATTGCAAAGAATATATTATCATATGTCATACTGGGATTATTATTCTTTCTCATAGAATTGGATATATTCAATTTCTAGCTAAAGCATATTCACAACATTCTAACTAAAAAGCTTTTTAAATGAATAACTCATATGTGATGATATGTTTATTTCTTCTCCCACTGTACCTACATTACCCTTTCCAAGAAAGATGTGCAAACTTTGATCAGTTAATATAATTCATCTGGCCAAAAACAGTAACAGCAAGTTTATCTGGTAAACTGGAATAAAAATTACCACACTATATTGTTTCCTGTTAAATTTGACACTATCTTCCCTTTAAATAAAACTAATTCAATAATTCAGTGTATTATTTATATATATATATGATTTTTTAAATCTTCAGGTTAAAAATAGTTTCTTGACTACTTCTACTGAGGGAAGGAGGGCTAATGTTGAACAGAATTCTTTCACTGGCCTCTTAACTGTTAACAGTGTCTGCAGGAATGAAGCATCAGTCTGATGCAGACAGAACTCACTTGTCTTCCAAACACAACCACAGGCTTTCCTGGATGTCAAGGCCCAGCTTTAATAACTGGTGCTTATTTAATCAAGACAAATGCAGCTCTCCAAATGATTGGCAGCTTAAAGTCTGACAGATCTGTCAGTTGTTATCTTTCAAATGAGAGTGAAATCTAACAGCTTAACGCTGTGTGGCTACGGCGGAGCATGAAGGCCGTAAATATACAACTTTAAGGCTACTACATATCTGATTTTTCCAAGCTTATGTGGGACACCAATTTTGCATTATTCATGTTTTTATGCTCTTGAAAAATGTGGTTAGCTAATGTGGTTTAATATCTGGAAAAATCCAGGCTTATACTTTACCAGTAATTAGAATTTAGAGTGTAACTTGCCCTTTTTTCCTTTTAGCAGATATGTGTGGTGCAAATTGAAGAAGTAAATAAAGGAGAATAAAAGATTCAGGCTCTAGTTCTATTTTCACTTTCCATTTCTGTTTTATCTATATTTTGTAAACCATTGATGATATTTTTGATCAAATTGGATTTTTGACATGAGAATCCAGCATCCCTAATTATATTAATATAATAATTTGCTCCCAATAACACAGCTACCCACTTTTTGATGTTCTCCTTTGGAAACTGATTTCATTAGGAGATGTATTTTCATGTCACCAGAAGACAACATTCATACAAATATGCATATTGTTAGCTGCAGCAGCCATTTATTAAGCCCTTGTCATACCCCGAGAAATGTGCTGTGCAATGTATAAATATATATTTTTTAGAATGTTAACTGTCTGAAGTGTGCATTTTTTTTTGGGTACAAGGTAATATACAAAAGGTCGCAAAGCAAATAAGGGTCTTGTATTTCACTTTAACACTCTTTTTATTTATCACAAATTTTCTTTCTCCCTATGTAATAATATGCATGAAGAGAGGTATCACACACCCTTCAGTACATTTATAGTAATTGTATCAAGCAGACAATGTCTATTTCCTGGCATTATCATTATGATATTATTATGGAACAGAAATTATGCAAAACTGTCAAAGAAAGTTAGTTTAATTTAATATGTATTAAACTAATTTTCATGCATTGGAAATCAAACTGCTCAGGTAGGACTGATATTTACTACTTGATGACTTAATAGGGCTGTTCAACTTTACAGTATCGTTGTCCAAGTGCATAGATGTGTGTGTGTGTCTTACGCTTGTTAAACCTGTTAAAGTCTTTAGCAGTCAAAGTAATAGAAAGTGAAATGAATGAAGTTAGGAGCCTTTGTAAGTAAACTAGTATATTAATTTGGTACAGTGTAGGGTAACATCATGGGAAGACCATTAAGAATTGAGCAAGGCAATGGCAGATGTAAATCTAGGTTAACCAGATTGCATAGGGAACTATCAAAGTCAGAAACAGTTGGCAGAGGCATGGGGATGCCAGTTACTCTTATTTTTAAGAGTGCTGGAACTGCAAATATCCAGAAGTTATTCCAAAGACTGAACCATGCAATGGGATGACACTACACATACAGGACAATGGGCAGTAGTTGAAATCAGGAGGACTAGGTTTTTGGTATGTGAGGTTGTAGTTCAGCACAAAGCCAGTGGATTTTAATTGTGCCAGCAAAAAATATCATTATGAAATTCTCTAGTTTACAGAGGAAACTAGATGTCTGGGATCTCTATTTCTTTTCATTAAAATATGTTGATTAATTTTTAGCCAACTTAGTTATACTCTCACTAAAGACATTTTTCTTTTATCTACCTTGAAAAAGTTAACTCTATGCTTTCACAGTGAATGTATTACTCATTGCTCTTTTGATGTTCACCTTCTTTGAAGACTCAAATTATTTCATTTCCTATTAGCACTGGCAAGAAGACAACAGCCTGGGCAAAACTAAAATTACATTTCCTTGTTAAACTCTACTCTCAAGTCCCACATTCAAAATTGTGGAAACTATTATTGAACACCTTACTTCACAGAGTCTGCTGTGTGAATAAGGAATCCAGTGGCTTCTGCAAACATGCTTGTGTCATGGGTCACTCAGGCTTCATTTCCATACAATCCCTGAGTAAGGGAAATTGTTCCCCTGCTTTTGAAAAGAGATATATTTTCCCAATATTCTTCTCTCCCAGCCTTTTATGTTGATTGAATTTTTGTAGTCCTACCCAGAATTACAAAATTTTAAACTCCTATTCATCCACATAATATCCTCACCAATATATGAAAATGATATATGCTTCCTCATATGAAAAAATACACATATTCTTCTCATATAATAATTTTATCTTCATTTGAACAACAAATGAGTTTTTATAAAAAGCTTTGACAGGCCAGGCGTGGTAGCTCACGCCTGTAATTCTAGCACTTTGGGAGGTCAAGGAGAATCGCTTGGGGCCAGGAGTTCAAGACCAGCCTGAGCATGAGTGAGGCCCCATCTCTACAAAGAAATAGAAAAAATTAGCCAGGTGTAACGGTACATGCCTGTAGTCCCCGCTACTTGGGAGGCTGAGGCAGAAGGATTGTTTGAGCCCAGGAGTTCGAGGTTGCAGTGAGCTATGATGCTGCCACTGTACTCTAGACTCGACAACAGAGCAAGACCCTGTCTTAAAAAAAAAAGAAAAAAAAAGAAGCTTTGACAAAAATTTGTTTTTGAATGCATAAAACAAAATAAAATTCCTGAAAATGATAGATAACAGTAAATAATACTATTTATAATAATAGTAAATAATAATTATTTGATATTCTTTTAATATAATCTGAAATAATGCAGTTCAAGTGATTAACCTGAAGTATATTATTAGGAATTTACTCAGTTCAGGGACTGGATATTCTATGCAGGCAAGCATTACAGTCCTTTTTTATATAGTATCATTAATGCTGACTGTAAAACTAAGTATATAGCAGGCCATTGGTAAATATATTTTGGATAAATAATCTAGAGGATATATGATAAACTGATATGTGAATGCATTTTCCTCAAATAATATCTCACATGGAGTTCTAAAAGTAATTTTGTCAAACCTTAAAGATTGCGAGATTATTTGAGAGAGGCTATTATCCATTAATACTATGAGTCTAAATAAATAAATAGAAGATGAAGGACCTTAATAAAAGTATATCACATATTTTAAATGAACTTTAAGTTTTAGAAATTTTAGCTTGGAGGTTTACAGAAAAAAAAAGTGAAAATAGTACTATCAGTTTTCATACAATTTATACCAAATTTTCTCATTATTATTATTTTATATCAGTCTGCTACATTTGTCACAATAAACCAATATTGATACATAAGTATTTTTTTTATTGTATTGATACTGTGGATTACATTGGTTGATTACTATCTCCAGAATGTTGAGTCAGCCTCGTATAGGTGGAATAAATCTTACCTGGTCATATTGTACAACCCTTTTAACCTAGTGTTGAAAGGGTTGTAGCAATTGGGATTGCTAATATTGTCTGCATGATTTTTCAACTACGTTCATAAGTGATATTGGTTTGTAGTTAGATTATCTTTTGATGTCTTTTCCCTATTTTGGTTTTAGGGTAATGCTGGTGTCATGGAATGATTTAGGATGGGGATCACTTTGCTTTTATTTTTTTAGAAGGGACTGTGAGGAATTTGTATCATTTTTTCCCCTTAAATGTTTGGTAGAATTGACTAATGAAAGCTTCTGAGTCTGGTCTTTTCTATTATATAAGGCTACTAATTATTGGTTCCATTTCTTGTATAGATAAAAGTCTGTTCATATTATCTATTTGTGTTTGTGTGAGTTTTGGTTGATTGTGTCTATAAAGGGACTAGTCCATTTTATCTGTCAGTGTATTTGTGGGCTAGAGTTGTTAATAGTATTCTTTCATAATTTTTTAATGTCCTTGAGATCAAAAGTGATGACCCTATTTTATTTCTGATATTGATAACTTGTGACTTCTGTCTTTTTTATTGAATTGTATGGCTAGAGGTTTATCAGTTTTATTGATCTTCTCAAAGAATAATCTTTTGTTTTCATTGGTTTTTCTATTGATTTCTTGATTGTAAATTCATTGATATTTTTTCTGATTTTCACTATTTCTTTTCTTTCATTTGTTTTAGGCTTGCATTACTCTTTTTCCCTAGTTTCCTAAGTTAGAAATTTTGCTTATTAATTTTAGATTATTCTACTTTTCTAACATATGCATTTAGTTCTACAAATGACTTACTTGGTACTTATATCCCATAAATTTTAATCTCTTATTTTAAATTTCATTAAGTTCAAAATTGTTCTTTATATCTGTTGAGAATTCTTCTGTGACCCATGTATTATTTAGAATGGTGCCATTTAATCTTTAAATATTTGGAATATCCATTTGTCTTTTTGTTATTTATTTCTAATTTAGTACCATTGTGATATGAGATCGCATTATGGTTTCTATGCTTTAAATATGTTAAGGTGTATTTTCTTGCCCAGAATGTGTTTTCTTGATGAATATTCCATGTGAATGTGATAAGAACGTGTATTCTCTGTTCTTAGATTGAATAGTCTATAAATATCAATTAGAATATTGTGATAATGCTATTTAGGCTTACTGTATTTTTTTTCTGATGTTCTACCTGCTAGATCCATCAATTACTTAAAGAAGGGTGCTGAAGTATTCACATATAATAATGGGTTTGTCTATGTCTCCTTACAGCTCTATCAGTTTTTACCTCACATATTTTGGCACTTGTTATACGCATGTACATTTAGAATTATTATATCATCTTGCAGGATTAATCCATTTATCATTATGTAATAGCCTTCTCAATTTTTCATCATTTTACTTTTAACCAACCTAAGAATTTATATTTAAAGTATGTTTCTTATAGACAAAGTATAATTGAATGTCTTTTTAACAAATATACTCTAACAATATCTGTCTTTAATTACTGTATTTAGAGCATTAATATTTAAAGGGATTATTAATACAGCTGAATTAATATCTACCATGATTGTTAATGTTATTTCCACATGATTGTTTCTGACTTCTCTCATTTAAATTGAGCATTTTTGTATGATTATGTTTTATCTCCTCTTTTAGCATATCAATATACTTTTCAAATATTTTAGCGGCTGCTTTAGTCTGCAATACACATTTTAAATTAATATAGGTCAATCTTCAAATAACACTACACTGGTTTACAATTAGTGCAAATACTTTTTAAGAGAATATTTCTAGTCCCTTCCTCCCACCTTATGATTTTGCTATTACTCATGTCACTTATACATGTGTTAGAAACTCCAAATACATTGTTACTATTATTGCGTTAAGCAGAGTTTACATTTTAGATAAATTAAGAATAAGAAAAATAAAGTTTTATTCACCTTTATTCCTTCTCTCATGTTCTTTCTTCTTAATGTAAATAAGTTTCTAACATATCATTTTCCTTCTCTCTGAAAAATTTGATTACCATTTCTTGCAGAGCAGGTATGATGGCAGTGAATTCCCTTAGTTACTTTAGTGGGAGAAAAATTCATTTTTTACTTTTGAATAATAATTTTGTTGCATATAGAATACTAAGTTTGTGGGTTTTTTTAAAAAATCTTTCAACACCATAACTACTTCACTCCACTATCTTCTTGCTTGCATAGTTTCTGATGAGAAGTCTACTGTAATTGTTATCCCTTTCCCTGCATAGGTAAGGTGTGCCCTTTCTACTGTTGCTTTCATAACTTTCTATTTTTCTTTTCTTTTCTGTAGGTTGAATATAATATTCCTATGTCTAGATTTTTTAAATTTATCCTTCTCTGAGATTTCTGGGTCTGTGGTTTGATGTTTGTCATTAATTTTGGAGAGTTATTGGCAATTTACTTTAAATATTTCTTCTGTTCTATTTTCTTGTTATACTGCTTATGGTATTCAAATTATACATATTTTACAACTAACAAAACTTTTAAGATTACCTCTTGGTCCTTGGATATTCTCCTTTTTTTAAATTATTTTTTTCTCTTTACCTTTCAGTTTGGAAAGTTTTTATCAGCCTATCTTCAGACTCACTGATTTTTTTCCTCAGCTGTGTCTAATCTATTGATAAACTAACCAAAAGTATTCACTTTTGTTACAGTGATTTTCTATTTCAAACATTTCCTTTTTATTTTCTATTATAGCTTTCATCTCTCTTCTTACATTATCCATCTATTCTTGCACATTATTGACTTCTGTTATGAAAGCCCTTAACATATTAATCATGTTTTAAATCCCCATTTAATGATTCCAATGTTTTTGTCCTATTAGTCTTATTTTAATGCTTTTTTTCTCTTTTGTTTTATTCTTGCTTCTATAGCATGCCATGTAATTTTTAAAACTAGATAGAATATAGGAACTGAGAAGTATCTACCTTTAGTGTCAGTTTTTATTTAATATGTTAATTTAGCTAGGAGATGAGTGTATTTAATATTTGCTAAAGCTGATAACACTGATAAAAACTGATAATATCTTAGTATCCTTGTTTGGATCTTCTTTCTTGTCTTATTCTCTAAGTAATTCTTAAATAGAGTCTATGTCTTACAACCTTTTCAACTATAATCTTCTGCTGTACTAGAATTCGTTTGGTGTGGTAGTAAGATATGGAGAGAAGAAAACATTAAATAAGCTTATGACTAAAAATCAGTGTTTTTGTGAGCCTATATCCCTGAACTCTGTCCCCGCAAGAGTTTCTTAGCTCCTGTCTCCTTATGTGAGACAGGAAGGCAAGCAGGGGCTGAAGTTGTAGAAATGTCCTTACCCCAGTAGGATAAGTCTCTGTAAAAGTCTTTCATTTTGGAGAGTAGACCCTTGCTTTTGAGAATGTTCTGGATGTATGTAACAATGGCTAATCTTCCCCTACTCCTGTCTTAACCACAAAGAGATCTTTCTTGGTTGGCTCTTTACTGGGAGAATCTAGTGGGATTTCTGGAGTAAATTTACACGAAAGTGTGGACCCCTAAAAGACTGTAGCCCTGAGATATTTCTCATTGTCAAGCTAGTCTATACTCATCCTCCCACAATTTGTTCAAATCATCATGTAAGTTTTTCTACCAGTTTATGGATCCAGTAGCTTTTGCTCTGAAAGAGCAAATCTTGGCTCTGATCGTTGATTTGCCTGTCTCTCCAGATTTGGGGGTGGCAGTTTGCCCAAAGGCCTCAGTTCCATATCTCTATAAATATGCCGCAAATAGAGTGTCGCAGCTTCTGGGGAGTGAGACGTTGTGGAAGAGTGGAGGATGTTTGAATTTTCATTATATGTTCTTTTGTACTATCAAATGTACAATAATGTGTTTGTGAACTACAACTTTTAAAGGGCCTAAATTCAATTGTCTACTTGTAGCAAATTTGTATAATCATATATTGCTGCAGCATCTATTTTAAATATACATTGGGTTTTCTCGTACCAGAAGCAGAGCTTAGTCACCCTTGACACAGCTTCCAGTTCTCCACCTCCTCCCAGTTCCTCAGCGTATTTAATCCAGACATCTGCCTTATGCAACTGCCTCCTGGTGGGACACCCACCTCCCTATGGGACAGCTAGATACAACCTATGACTTGCCCCCTGATCCCCACATCCTGCATGTAGTGTGCAGATAAGCCACAGTGACACCCGTCTCAGTGCCTCCATGAGCTCATGTCTGCTTGCTTTAAACCTACCAATTAGAACTTTCCACAGGAAACCTGCTTGAGTGATACCCTGTACTCCAGTAAGGGCTCTTTCCCTCATGCCCCTTGTTCTCTCTACTTTGACCCTTACCCACTGGTTGAGCTTGTGTGTTCTAGGTGGCCGCCCCTTCTGTTGGTCCTAGGAGGCAGGCTACTCTCCGCTGCGATCTGTAAGTAGTAAAAACTGCTTCTATGATTTTGTGTGCTTTGTTGTACTACCTCTGTGTCTCACCTGACTGGCACCCTGGAAACTAACTCTTCTCCCTGTCAGGGCTGTCCTAGAGAGTGGCTATTCTTCTGATAAGAATAAACTGCATGCTGGTCAGAAAAGAGCCACAAGGGCATATGCCAGTATAAACAAGTTTCCTGTAAGAGGGACACCTGATCATAGGTTGGACACTTAGGCATTAGGCCATCCATCAGCAGAAACAAGGATCTTGTTAATTGTTAATTAATAAAGATAGAAGCAGGCATTAATTAGAAAAAGAAAAAAAAAAATAGAAGGATCTCATGAGAGGCACACTGTAAACAGTGAGACCACCTCCCTTGGAGCCCTGTCAAGGCAAGACTATGGTTTATAGCCGCTCTCCGGAGAGAGATATCAAGACCACATTAGAAAAAAATCACAACACCAGATAAGAGAGGCATGAGAAAAAAATATTCTTCTATTTCCTGGAAGCAAAAAACAAATGAATTCGACTGTTTTATTAAATTAGCTAAAAGTCACTTCAATGTGAAATATTAGGTTTCTTTTACAGGAAATTTAAATCAAGTCATGTTGGAGCCTTTTATCTTTTATATGTTCATTATTTATTATCAAAAAATATATTCAAATATAATTACAGAAATCAATTTTTATTCTTCAGATAGTTAAACAGTGTCTTTCCAATGCGGTGGAAGCACAGGTTTTATTGCAGGTGCTTAAAATATTCAGGAAATAAAATAATGTTTACATAAGTGATTAATAATCAGACCTCAGAACCATATTTTCTAAGAACACCTACCTGTTGCAAAGATTTGTGCAGGAAGGGAGGTAGAGGGGTTCTCCATGTGTGCCACACCTCTTCTCAACAAGAAGTTCCAGAAACTGTCTATTCTCTGCTATTCTGTATAGGAAAATTGTTGCCAGTAAACATTTTATCTTCTAATATGTTCAGATGTTTGTGGTTTATCTATTTTCTACATTTGGAATTTCCAATTTGGCAATTCATTCACTTTCCTTTTTGGAACTTAAAAGTCATGGTCATTAAAAAGAATGGCTTAGCTTCCTCATTTGAAAAGAATGATTTGAATAAACAATTATTACATTGAGGATAGTTTGGTCTCTGTGAAGTAGCATTAAATGAAAGGCCCTCTTTGTAATCCAAAATATAGTTTGTCCCAAGTTTATCTTTATTGTCATTCATTTTTTTTCCTTATAAATTTTCTTGTCAGAAAGTTTGTAAGGACAATCCTCTACTTTACTCCAAAACAGTATAAGCTCCCTGTAAGGTTGACATCTGCATTCAGTTCTTTGCCAAGCATTCTAAGTTAACGTTTGTAAAAACTCTTCCTGCAATATGGTAAAATATTCGGATGGCACACAGTGGCTAGAGGTCTCTGCTTCTCATTAAATGTCTTTGAATATGATATCGTTTAGTTTAGTTATTGTTTTTCACGAGAGATTCTGTGGTGAATTGTCACCCTTAATATTGTTTTTTTGTTTTTGAATGTCTCCAGGGGTCATGTATTGGATAGAAAGAACCAGACAGTCTGACTCCAGAAAAGTAGAAAGCTTTTATGAAAGGATTTCTATTTGCTGCAAGGATTTCTATTTAGTGCATGATGGCCAAATAAGAATCTACACTAAGCAGGAATAATGGTGCATAAGGTTAATAGCATATTGCACTAGACACAAATATAATACTTTTATATAGATAATAATTTTAAGTTGTTAATATTAATTTGTGTAGTAAAAACACAGATAAAAATAAACATACACATCAAATCTCTGATTTATACATAAAGAAAACAAATGAAAAAAATTACAAGAGGATTCTTTGGTCATTAAAAATTTAGATGTTTTCATCCTCAATTTTCATAGATCAATCATATGGATTAGTATTATATTAATCCTTTCATATGTTAATTGATGATTCTTATTTGGATGACAAAGGAGTGAACATCATTATATTAACCAAGGTAGAAATAACAGAAAATTTAGAAATCTGTTTCTAAATCATACTTATTGCTCTTGATGCATCATGTGTGCTTTCTGTAGCGTCACACACATAGTTCGCATTTTCCATTGCTTCAAAAATACTTGTTTTATGTTGTTAATCTATCAGTACCCTGAGAAATGCTAGAAAATATCTAGTTTAATAACACGCTGGATTCCTGGAAAAAACATACTTAATGATCTGGGAAAATACGTAATAAAGCTCAATGAAAAACAAATGCATTTTAAAACTGAATTGGTATCATACTGTATTGTTACACATCATGTTTATATTTATGTGAGATAGCTGAACTATTCTGTGTGCAACATTTTATCAATAATTGTTATCTCCATGTTTTGTTATACATAATATATTAGTAACTTGAAAGTCATTAAAGTTCTAAATTGATATTCTTTGTAATATATTATGGTCATGGAAATTAATTATATTATTCTATAATGTTCTAGATTAAATAATTAGCCTAAATATTTTCCCATACCCTTGATCAACTTTCTGCACCTTTTTCTTGGATGAGTACTGTATTCATCAGCGTTCTCCAGAGAAACAGAATCAGTGGGATTTGAATACATATAAAAAGAGATTTATTTTAAGGAATTGGCTTACACAATTTGGAGGCTGGAGAGTCTGAAATCTGTAAGATGGACTTGCGGTGTGGAGACCCAGGAAAGATCTTATGCTGTTCAAGTGTGAAGGCCCTCAGGCTGGAGATCCAGAAAGAGCCAATTTTGCAGTTAAGTCTGAAGTCATTCTACTGAAGAGCTCCTTATTGCCCAGGAGAAGTTGTTTTTTGTTCTATTCAGTTCTTCAACTGACTGGATGAGGCCCAAGCTTGTTATGGAAGGAAATGTGCTTTACACAAGGTCCACCAATTCAAACGTAAATCTCATTCAAAAACACCCTCAAAGAAACATCCAAAGTAATATTCAATCAAATATCTGGGTTCTGTGGCCCAGCAAATTTGACAAAAAATTAAACTTACAAGTACATTTGCATATTTTACTTGGGGCTAATAAATAAAGCAACCAGTTTATTCACTAATTGCAAAAAGGGAGAAAAATTAGAAATGGAATGCTATTATGTCTTATTCCTTTTTTCACATTTTACCTCTAACAAGGTAGATCCAGTTTTTCTCTCATTTCACACAAGATGGCTTGTGAGTTTTTAAAAAAGCATATAAAGTGAAAAAAAAAAAAAGATTAGCTATACTATACTATAGGTAGGTAATAAAAAGCCATGTTGTCGGCCGGGCGCAGTGGCTCACGCCTGTAATCCTAGCACTCTGGGAGGCCGAGGTGGGTGGATTGCTCAAGGTCAGGAGTTCGAAACCAGCCTGAGCAAGAGCGAGACCTCGTCCCTACTATAAATAGAAAGAAATTAATTGGCCAACTAAAAATATATGTAAAAAATTAGCCGGGCATGGTGGTGCATGCTTGTAGTCCCAGCTACTCGGGAGGCTGAGGCAGTAGGATCACTTGAGCCCAGGAGTTTGAGGTTGCTGTGAGCTAGGCTGATGCCACGGCACTCACTCTAGCCCGGGCAGCAAAGTGAGACTCTGTCTCAAAAAAAAAAATAAAAGCCATGTTGTCTATGTTTCAGTGAAACCACTTATAAGTAGCTTCATCACACAAACTAAATAAGCTTTCATTTCTCTCCTTTGTAAGCTATATAGTACCAATCCCGTCAGCTTAGAAATTTTTGTCATACAATTTGGTGGGACTATCTCTCAAATATTACCTTGGCAAGAAAGAGAAACAACTTGGGTAAATTGTCAGGGTCTCATTATTACTTAACTCCAACATATTTGTAATCATAGTACCCTGCCTGGGATAGTGAAAACTAAAGTGAAGTTGAGAATTTTAGTTGAAGATACTTATGGGAAGCTGTCAATATCTAAATCCTAGTAAACTCATCCTTTTTTCTGCTTATACTTGATACTGAGTGTTTAGATGCCTTGATATTTTCATCACTTAAAAAATAAAAATACATAGCCAATTGTAACAATTGCTTAATGTATGCTACAGAAGCTATCAAACATTGATAATCATATTTAATCAACATAAAGACAGTGTAGGCCTTGATGTAATATTTGGCAGTCTGAATCACTAGGCCATAACTTAAATAGTATATTTTTAAAGGACAAAAAAATATGTCACCTACACAGCTAGGAAAAAGGAGGCCATCCTTTTATGGCAGTATCCAGTGTAAGAAATTTGTGGGAAATAGACAAATTGTGTGTTAGGTAAATGGTGGAAAGAATATTACACCTTTTCTAAACTACTGAGGCACAGTTTAGTAGCAGTGGAGGGCACGGGACTTAAGGAATGATGGTGCTGAAATAAACATGTTATTTATTGATTTTGCCCTATAGCAATCCTGCATGTAATTCCCTGAATCCGTAAGTATAAGACAACTTACTCTTTTCACATAATAGACAAAACAAAAACTAAATGGCACTATTTGAGGCTTGAACCATAAATAAATTTGGTTCCAGCTGTTGTTTTGTTTTTCCTGGTCAATGGAATGGGAACTAATAGATGTATTTTTTTTTTTTCATTTGGCATTATTAGGCTGGCCATTAGAATGTCCTTTGAATTTCCAAATGACTAGCAGCCTTGCAAATGCAATGCAGGCCTGGCATGGTGGCTCACGCCTGTAATCCTAATACTCCGGGAGGCCGAGGTGGGAGGATCGTTTCAGCTCAGGAGTTCAAGACTAGCTTAAGCAAGAATGAGACCCCATTTCTACTAAAAAAATAGAAAGAAATTAGCTGGACAACTAAAAACATATAGAAAAAATTAGCCGGGCGTGGTGGCTTGCGCCTGTAGTCCCAGCTACTAGGGAGGCTGAGGCAGAGGGATCGCTTGAGCCCAGGAGTTTGAGGTTGCTGTGAGCTAGGCTGACACCATGGCACTCTAGCCCGGGCAACAGAGTGAGACTCTGTCTCAAAAAAAAAAAAAAAAGGAAAATGCAGAGAATAGAGAAACTACCACATCAAGCAATGTATCGACGTTAAGCGTGTAGAGCCCCACTTCACCAGTTATGAGGTGGATGACATTTAGAAATTTATATAATTTAACTAAATTTCAGCTTTCTTCTCTGTAAAATGTAGTTCATAGTACCTTCTGTATAGAGTTATTGTAAAGCTTAAATAAGGTAAGTGTAAAAAATATTGGTTTTTCAGATATAGTCTTTAGACATTTAACAATATTTATTAAGTCCTTATGTTCCAAGAAGTGGACATGCAGAAGTAGACAAAATAGTCAAAGTCCCCGCCCTTTGGGAGTTCACTGGAGCAAGGAGGTGGATAAAAGTAAACCATTAAATGTGCAATAAACACAACGACAAGAAGCACAGTGGAAAAAATAAATCAGGGTAAAGGGAATGGGCACAGCTGTCTCCAGGAGCTGAGACCAGAGAGCTATCAAGGGATCAGGGTATGTCCAGCCTTGCAGGCTGCTCTCAGGATCATGTTTTCATGTTGAGTACCGTGGGCAGCCACTCAAAGCTTTTGAGTGAAGATAAGGCATGATTTGATATACACTTTAAAAGGATCACTCTGAAAGCTCTACTGAGAACAGACTGAAGGTAGGAAAAGATAGAAATAATTCTTAAGTATTGGTTGTTATTATTGTATCACTATTATCATTTTTAAAAACCATACTTTATAAATATGTAAAAACACATATTTCTTTTATGTAAAGTTAAAGTTAAATGATTTGAATAATACAAAATGACTTCTCATAAAGAGTGATGGTAATTTTGTAGATTTTTCTTATTTACTCATACTTTTTCTTGTCATAAAACTCTAAGTTTTGGTAGTGGCTATAGCAAATGCAGCCCAAACAGTGGTAGAATTGGTGTCAACATTTCTATGTAGTTTTTCATATTTTACTGGCTGTGTTTCTGGAGATTGCTTATTTCTTTCAGCAGATGAGCTAAATAAAAGGACATCTCATCAATTCATAGTTCTAATTTCACCCATTGTAAACCATCAAAAATGGTACCTCTCTCTTTCTTGATTTCTCTTCACCATATCCTTACAGTTATTTTTTTATGTCTTCTTTTCAGGTCAATGGGATTTTACAAAGATGCTAGTGATTTTATGTGTAGCATGAAGGACTTCTATTCAATCAAAATATATAGCTATCTATTTTTATTATTGTTAATGTTCAAGATTTTTGAACTAAAATATGTGATTTAGTTTCATTGGCAACAGTGAAAAGGTATGTACAATTATTTGGATACTTATTTAGCCAAAGATCAATACATGCTCAATGATACTTGAGTATAGACATGGTCTTATCTGTGGCTTTCTAAAAACCATCTCCTGAGAATTTGCACCACAGAATCAATATTTATGTCTGTCCTCTTGCTGGCTGATTTATCTTTTTATACAGATTGCATCCCAGCATCTTAAATGCAGCCCAAAAAGCAAATAACCATTCATCAAAGTACTGGTAGTGTTTGGACAGTTTACATTTGATTACTAATAAAAAGCCAGGTGGGAACAAAGATAATTTGGTCTTTATCATTATATCTAGATAGCCAATTACTAAAAGAAATAGACTCAATGTGTATTTGATTCATTTACTTCTCATTTACTTCCAGATGAGTGAATACATGAGATGCCTACATTCTTTAATAAACTGATAGAAAATATCTGAGGTGAAAGAGGCCAATATAGCTTTGATGTTTAAAAATGATCCACTAATTGGATTCCTCTTGGGCTGTAATTTGTATGCCATAATGCGTGTATTATTTTTATGTCTTGCATGGATTCGTATCCTACATGTGCTGAGACTGATTTCTTCAATATTTTATGTAAATTTATACTGTGAAAGAATTAAAAACAACTGCAGAAATGTACATGGAGCCAGTAAGGAAACTACATAATATTTTCTTTTTTTTTTCCCCCTTCCTTTTTTCACTCTCTCATTTATAAGAACATATGATGTGTCACATAAATTCTCTATAACAAGTATGGGAAACAAGAATATAAAAGTAAAATTATGGATGAAACATTAATTTTTAGAGATAGTTTCAGACCCAATTTTTAATGTAATATAAGTATTTAAAATTATTTCATGTATTTTTAAATTTAAGTTTGTGTTTGTATCCCTTGTATTACATTTCTTTTTTTATTTCAGAATATTATAAGGGTACAAACATTTAGGTAACATATATTGCCTTTGCACCACCTGAGTCAGAGGTATAAGCATGCCCATCCCCCAGCCAGTGCACAACACACCCATTAGGTGTGAAATTCTCCATCCTTCCTCCCCACCCACCTGCCCAACACCGGATGAATATTGCTTCCTTATGTGTACGTAAGTATTGATCAATTAGTACCAATTTAATGGTGAGTATATGTGGCAGACCCAAATTTTGTATGTGATAAAAGTGGCATTTTATCAGTGCACAGAGGCTATTATCATTCAAGAGCAACAAACAAACAAAAACACAGGGGTTATCTTGTTAAAGGACCAGCAGTGGTAGCATTTTAGAAAAACATCTTTTAATGTTGGTGCACTATCTTACTGGATGAGTTGGTGGGTTAAATGTGAGAATTTGATTCCAGGAATTGAGGAGGTGTTAGTAGATTTACCTCCCCCCAAAATTCCTTGTGATTCATGTTTTATTTTCTGATATTCCTGCAGATATGCAGATATTTAGGTCTATTACCTAAGAAAAAATAAGTAGAAATATGCAGGACTTCAGAAAGCTCATGAAAAATGTGTATTATAAAAAAAAAACTGTGCATGGGTTTCAAAAATTTTGTTAACCAACTTAAACTCATACTAACTTTTTATAACATGTCTGAACAGGATGTAGATTGAGGTACTAAAAAGGATAAGACATCATTTTGAAAAGAGCCCCTATCAGAGCAATACAAATTCTGCTAAAATTGAAGCAAGAACAAAAATAAAATTTATGGGTGGAAACTTGGGTGGAAGAATGACAAAAT
>CAUYRT010008300.1:0-16596 GCA_963574885.1 Lepilemur ruficaudatus | reverse complement strand
TTTTTTGCTTTGATAATTTATCTCTCTCTCTCTATCCCTCTCTCTCCCTCTATCACTCACTCACTCTTTCTTTTTTTTTTTTTTTTTTTTTTTTGAGACAGAGCCTTGCTCTGTCGCCCAGGCTAGAGTGCCGTGGCGTCAGCCTCGCTCACAGCAGCTTCAAGATATCTTGAGACTCCTGAGTCTCAAGATATCCTCCTGCCTCAGCCTCCTCCCGAGTAGCTGGGACTACAGGCATGCACCACCACGGCCGGCTAATTTTTTCTAACTTCTTAATGGCGCTCGTGGTCAGCTGTGATTTTTGAACCAGAGATAAAAAAGCGTCATGGGTGGGAATCCAGGCACGCTTCCGAGCGCTGTCTCTCTCTGCCTAGTTTCCATTTTCGTCCCGCTCCAGGCTGTGATTCCGAAAACAGATTTAAGAATAGCACCTGGCACCAAGTCTCCTTGGGGACAGAAGCCAGCCTGGGAGTGGCTTCCAGCAGTGACCTGCGGTCCTGGACCTGTTCGTTTGCTTGGAGACAGCATGATGTCATCACCGCCCTGGGGACCGATCTGCCGGATTCTCTTGTCCATTTCCTGGTTGCCCGGGGACGTCCCGCAGTTGGGACAGAAGGAATCCGAGGGAGGCTCTCAAGGGAGGCCTGGGGACCTGGCAGCGGCAGGAAGCCTCGGGCCTCGGCTTGCTTGTGTGACGGCTGCCGGGTCACAGGAAGGAGGTGCCTGTTCTTGGCCAAGTAGGTTTTTTTTTTTTTGAGATAGAGTCTCGCTCTGTCGCCCGGGCTAGAGTGCCGTGGCGTGAGCCTCACTCACAGCAACCTCAAACTCCTGGGCTCCAACGATCCTCCCGCCTCCGCCTCCCAGAGTGCTGGGATGACAGGGATGAGCCGCTATGCCTGGCCAGTACTGTTATTTTATAACTGCCAGCAGTGTTTACTTACAGTAGACAAGAAACATAACTTCCATGCTAGAAAGAAACAGTAGCTTACTCTGCCAAGTTAGAACTGGAAAATTTGTAAACAAAAGTTTAGTGAGTAGCATTTCAAGGTCCATTCCAGGGTAATAATTCATCCCTGCCTACCCACAGGAGGCTTACAGTTGGAGAGAGGGACAAAGTTGGGAAGATCACTTGAGGCCAAGAGTTGGAGACCAGTCTGCTGGGCAACATAGTGAGACCCCATCTCTTAAAAAAAAAAATAAGCAGATAGCTGGGCATGGTGGCATGCATCTGGAGTCCCACCTCCTTGGTTTGAGTCAGGAGGATGGCTCGGCTGGGTGCGGTGGCTCAAGCCTGTCATCCTAGCACTCTGGGAGGCTGAGGCAGGAGGATCGCTAAAGGTCGGGAGTTCGAAACCAGCCTGAGCAAGAGCGAGACCCCGTCTCTACTAAAAAAATAGAAAGAAATTAGGCAGACAACTAAAATATATATAGAAAAAATTAGCCGGGCGTGGTGGCGCATGCCTGTAGTCCCAGCTACTCGGGAGACAGTGGCTTTTCTAGAGGCTTCTGTGTTATTCTTGCTCCGGCTGGAGGAGTCGCCGTGATGTGGAACATTATAGCCTTTGCTCTTGGCAAAGGGCATAAGAACTCTTGGAGGCTCTTGGCTCCCACGTTTAAATGTTCCAGCCCAGAGATGACACATCACCCCACGTCACCTGGGCTCACAGTTTCATTGGCCAGAATGAGTCACCACACAAGGAATCAAGAACTGCGATGGTGCCGTGGACTCGGAAGGGAAATAGTTGGGAATATTTGGGAAATAGTGCTAGGATCATACTTGGCCTGTGATACAGACCAGCTGTGGGGAAAAGAACCTCTCTGTTCATAGGTTTTTTTTTTTTTTGAGACAGAGTCTCACTCTATCGCCCAGGTTAGAGTGCCGTGGCATCAGCCTCACTCACAGCAGCCTCCAACTCCTGGACTCGAGCGATCCTCCTGCCTCAGCCTCCCTAGTATCTGGGACTACAGGCCCGGCTAATTTTTTCTATATATATTTTTAGTTGTCAATCTCATTTCTATTTTTTTTTTAGTAGAGACGGGGTCTCGCTATGTTGCCCAGGCTGGTCTCGAACTCCTGAGCTTGAGCGATCCTCCCGCTTCGGCCTCCCAGAGTGCTGGGACTACAGACATATGCCACCATGCCCTGCTAATTTTTTCTATATATTTTTAGTTGGCCAATTAATTTCTTTCTATTTTTTTAGTAGAGACGGGGTCTCGCTCTTGCGCAGGCTGGTCTCGAACTCCTGACCTCGAGCGATCAATCCTCCCACCTCAGCCTCCCAGAGTGCTGGGATGACAGGCGTGAGCCACCGTGCCCAGCCCCCACATTATTTCATAACTGGATTGCGTATGTGTCTTCCGGACTCTAGGAGACGGCCTTCAGGGTAGGTCCAGGCTAGTGTATCTGTCTTTCCCCAAAGATTAACCATTAGAAAGAACGAACTAAAAGGGTTTATTCCCTAAGAAGTGGCTTTTGAGAGTTTCATGTACACATGCATCTGTTTTGATCCTTGGCTGAAAATAAGATATTAATGTTTCAGGCCGGGCGTGGTGGCCTGTCATCCTAGCACTCTGGGAGGCTGAGGCGGGAGGATCGCTCGAGGTCAGGAGTTCGAGACCAGACTGAGCAAGAGCGAGACCTCGTCTCCACTAAAAATAGAAAGAAATTAATTGGCCAACTAAAAATATATAGAAAAAATCATCCGGGCGTGGTGGCGCATGCCTGTAGTCCCAGCTACTCGGGAGGAGGCTGAGGCAGGAGGATCGCTTGAGCCCAGTAGTGTGAGGTTGCTGTGAGTGAGGCTGACACCACGGCACTCTAGCCCGGGTGACAAAGGGAGACTGTGTGTCAAAAAAAAAAAAAAAGAAATACATGTTTCACATTATTTAAAATCAGTGGGTCAGAAGCTATAAGACTGTAAAAGTGTCCTTAATTAAGCAAGGCCACGGTTGGCTGTTCAGTGTGTTTCTAAACTTCAGTCTCTGTCCCTGCAAAATGACAGTCGTGGGTTAAGTGCCCTTAATATCCTTTCATATTTTGACATTCTCGGGCTCTTGGACACACAGCGGGAGCTTTTGCAATATCCTAACTGGAGAGATGACGCCATCGGAAGCTGGAAGGACCCTGCTCGCCGTATTAAAAGCTGTGGACTACCTGGAGCCTTGTCCGAACACTCAGTGCTCCGAGAGGCAAGCGTGACCTCGCGGCTAGACAGTTAGAATCATGTTTTCCTTCAAAAGTAGACTTGTTTTTAAAGTACAGAAGCAGCCTGGGCGCGGTGGCTCACGCTTGTCGTCCTAGCACTCTTGGAGGCCGAGGTGGGAGGATCGCTGGAGGTCAGGAGTTCGAGACCAGCCTGGGCAATATAGCAAGACCCCATCTCTACTAAAAAATATAGAAATGAGCTGGACAACTAAAAATATGTAGAAAAAATCAGCCGGGTGTGGTGGCGCATGCCTGTAGTCCCAGCTACTCGGGAGGAGGCGGAGGCAGGAGGATCGCTTGAGCCCAGGAGTCTGAGGTTGCTGTGAGTGACGCTGACGCCACGGCAGTCTAGCCCAGGAGACAGCTTGCGACTCTGTCTGAAAAAAAAAAAAAAGACTTGTGTTTCCTTGATAGTTGGATTAAGCTTTTTTTTAAAAAAAAATTAGCATTTATATTCTATGGTTCTTGTTCTCTGAAGGCTAAGGACCCCTCCCCGTGATTTATGTAGGTTTTTTATATGACAGTAATCTGATCCTGTGTCACGTGGCCGACGTTCCTGGCTTGTTTCTCTTGGCTTGGCTTGGCTGCCGGTGTGTGTAGCGTAGATGCTCTCCCAGAATCACATCTGTCTCTGTTTGTTTTGTTTTCTGGGTTTTATTGTTTTTTTTAATTTATTTTATTTTTTTAATTTTTTTTTTCTTTGGTTCTGATGGGAAAGTTTTGTGGGTTTTCTGTTGTGCTTAGGCCCTACCCCATCTCCAGGACAGTAAAAACAATATTATTTTCTCCTTGTACTTAGCCTCTTTGGATTTTTGTCTGTACGGTATGATGTTAGGAGCTTTTCTCAGATGCATACTTGTGTCAGGTTTCTTTTGTTTTTGTTTTTGGGGTTTTTTTTTGTATTCTCATCCATTCCTTACCGCCTAGAAATTTTTTTCTCATGCCAATTTCCCACCTAAGTGTGTCTTTTTTTTTGAGACAGAGTCTCACTCTGTCGCCTGGGCTAGAGTGCCGTGGTGTCAGCCTCGCTCACCGTAGCCACGGACTGCTGGGCTCAAGCGATCCTCCTGCCTCAGCCTCCTGAGTAGCTGGGGCTATAGGCATGCGCCACCATGCCCGGATGATTTTTTCTACATATTTTTAGTTGTCCAGCTAACTTCTTTCTAGTTTTTTAGTACAGATGGGGTCCCACTATGTTGCCCAGGCTGCTCTCGAACTCCTGACCTCAATCAATCCTCTTGCCTCAGCCTCCCGAGTAGCTGGGACTGCAGGGACTCCTTCTTTGGAATTGAAACTTGCCCCAGCTGTCATCGTCCGATTGCTAGCTTGAAATGTGTCGCCTAGACTTTTAAGGGGTGGGGAACCTGTGGGCTCCGGGCCACACGTGCCCTTCCAGACCCTTGAGTACGCCTGGATCCTAATGTCACAGAACTAACTCTTTCACCTGGGGAGGAACGCACGGGCCAGCGGGGCTCCCTGTATAATACCTGGTTTGGTGCGTGCCTCTCCCTGCTGATTTAAAAAAAATAAAATAAAATCCTAGCTGTGATGGACGACTGAAAAAAAAAACATGCTTTTAGAACTCCAACTCATACTGCCCCCGTAACTGGCGCTTGTAGAACTTTCTAGATGAATGCTGGCGGGCTGAGATATAGTGAGCGTCTTCGTAGTCTAGCCTTGGGCGCGGGGCTGTGGACAGTGGGACGGCCCGGCTCCTTGGTAGAGGTCGTGGGGCCTGAGGGGTGTGCCCGGCAGACTGAACTGTCCTCTGGTCCGGCTCCCGTCCCAAATGGTCCCTGTACCCAGAGACAGATTGTGAAGCCACGGGAGGAGGCCACTTCCAGGAGCGCAGGGCTCATTCTCTAGGTCTGCCCTGTGGACGGTGGTCAGGTGGAGCATTTCCTCGTGGTGCGTGGTCGTTGGGGCAAGACCACCTGTTACGAAGGAACAGGTGACAGCCGAGTGTCTGGTTTTTTTTAATTTCTTTTTTGAGACAGAGTCTCGCCCTGTCGCCGGGGCTAGAGCGCTGTGGCGTCAGCCTCGCTCACAGCAACCTCAGACTCCTGGGCTCAAGCGATCCTCCTGCCTCAGCCTCCTCCTGAGTAGCTGGGACTACAACCATGCGCCACCACGCCTGGCTCATTTTTTCTATATATTTTTAGTTGGCCAATTAATTTCTTTTCCATTTGTAGTAGAGATGGGGGGTCTTGCTCTTGCTCAGGCTGGTTTCTAACTCCTGACCTCGAGTGATCCTCCAGCCTCGGCCTCCCAGAGTGCTGGGATGACAGGCGTGAGCCACAGCGCCCGGCCTGATGATGTTCTTCATCAGGGCACCCTGGGTGGTCGGGAAATAAGGGCAGGAAGGCTCAGGGCCCTGCGCTCTGGTGCCCAGGGAGGTGTGTGTCGCCTGGGTGTCCCCATCGCACTTAACGGTGATTTCTCCTTTCCTCCTCTAGTTTGAAGGATGACCTCCAGGAAGAAAGTGTTGCTGAAGGTGATCATCCTGGGAGATTCGGGGTGAGTGTCTCCTGCATTCCAGGCTGATTTTTTTCTATATATTTTTAGTTGGCCAATTAATTTCTTTGCATTTTTAGTAGAGATGGGGTCTCGCTCTTGCTCAGGCTGGTCTCGAACTCCTGACCTCGAGCAATCCTCCTGCCTCGGCCTCCCAGAGTGCTGGGATGACAGGCGTGAGCCACCGCGCCCGGCTAATTTTTTTTTTTTCTATATATTTTTAGTTGTCCAGCTAATTTCTTTCTATTTTTAGTAGAGACAGGGTCTCACTCCTGCTCAGGCTGGTCTCGACTTCCTGACCTTGAGCGATCCTCCCTCCTCGGCCTCCCAAAGTGCCAGGATGACAGGCTTGAGCCACCGTGCCCCGCCCTGAAGCTCCTTTTTGAGGGAATGTGTTTGCTTGTGTCTTCCTGGCAGGGTAAAAAAAAAAAACGCCAGGTTTTACCATCAAGAGTTGGTCTGTACCAGACATGTAAACACGTGGCCTTTTTGACACGTTGCCTACACGTGTACCCAGTGTTTTTCTCCCAGGAGAAAGGAAAGAACTCCATATTTGTACTGCTAGGTGGTCTGCTCTCTTCACCCCCTGTTGCGAAGGCAGGTCCTTGTCCTCCTCCATGTCCAGCAGATTCCTTTTACCTTTGAAAGCTGCGAGGACCAGCGTGGGTTTCAGGCCCTTCCTCTTTGGCTGACACATGTGTGGTCTTTCCCCGATCTCAGGGTTGGTAAGACGTCACTCATGAACCAGTATGTCAACAAGAAGTTCAGCAATCAGTACAAAGCCACAATAGGAGCGGACTTCCTAACCAAGGAGGTCATGGTGGACGACAGGCTGGTGACGATGCAGGTAAGCAGGCGGCTCACCTGGGCCCGCTGGGCCTCCGCGGGTCGTTTACTCTGACCCTTCTCCGCGCCTGGACGGTTCTCTTCCTTGCTCTTCTAGACCTGTTATTTATTAATTTTTTTTAAATTTTTTTATTTTTTGAGACTGTCTCGCTCTGTCGCCCCGGCTAGAGTGAGTGCCATGGCGCAGCCTCACTCACAGCAACCTCCAACTCCTGGGCTCAACCGATCCTCCTGCCTCAGCCTCCCAAGTAGCTGGGACTACAGGCACATGCCCCCGCGCCTGGCTAATTTTTTCCATATATTTTTAGATGGCCAATTAATTTCTTCCTATTTTTAGTGGAGACGGCGTCTCGCTCTTGCTCAGGCTGGTCTAAAACTCCTAAACTCAAGCAATCCTCCCGCCTCGGCCTCCCAGAGTGCCGGAATGACAGGCGTGAGCCACCACGTCCGGCTTATTTTTTCTGTATGTTTTTAGTTATCCAGCTAATTTCTTTCTATTTTTAGTAGAGACGGGGTCCTGGTCTTGCCCAGGCTGGTCTCGAACTCCTGACCTCGAGTGATCCTCCTGCCTCGGCCTCGCCGAGTGCTGGGATGACAGGCGTGATCCCCCGCGCCCGGCCAGGACCAGGACTCTTAATGCTAAGTCGACTCCCTCTCAGAGGCTAATAGAGCTAATGCGGCTCCCCCCTCCCAGTCTCAGCACCCCACACAGCTAGAGCTCTGTAACTGGAGTGTCAGTAAAGCAAGCTTGCAAGGAAAGGAACTTTCCAGATCATGGAAAACGGCAGAACTGGGGCTGGTGGTGCGTCCGGGGCTCCTGCCACGGTGATTTTGGGGCTTGTAACAGAGAACAGAATTTTATTCTTCATGAAGGGGCTGCAGATAGACGCGTACGGGGCTGGGGACGCAGAGCTGGGATCCCTGACAGCCTCCCGCCACCCCTGCCCACCCCCCGGGACACCCGGGAAGGATCTGAAACCAGGTTGGAAACTGCTGCCCGAGGAAGTGGCTGAGCTTGCGTCTCAAGGACAGGTCGGGGGCTTTGTCATGTAGATTTCAAGTTTATTGTCCACACAGCGCGGAAACCCCTGTGTCGCAGAATTTCACACATGAGCCCCTGTAACTTCTGGTAAAAACAGACATGAGACCAGTCCATAGGGACGGTGACAAGCTCGGGAGAGAAGGTGAGCTCACCGTCACAAGAGGAAGTAACGTACCACAGGAAACGCTCACAGTGACAAGAGACGTCTTAAAAAGGAACGGAAACCATCATGGAAAGGGACGCTGTAAAAAATGAGAATATGGGCCAGGCATGGTGGCTCACGCCTGTCATCCCGGCACTCTGGGAGGCCGAGGCGGGAGGATCGCTCGAGGTCAGGAGTTTGAGACAAGCTTGAGTAAGAGCGAGACCCCGTCTCTACTAAAAATAGAAATTAATTGGCCAACTAAAAATATAGAAAAAATGAGCCAGGCATGGTGGTGCATGCCTGTAGTCCCAGCTACTTGGGAGGCTGAGGTTGGAGGATTGCTCAAGGTCAGGAGTTCGAGACCAGCCTGGGCAACATAGCAAGACCTCGTCTCTACTAAAAATAGAAAGAAATTAGCTGGACAACTAAAACTACATATAGAAAAAATGAGCCGGGCTTGGTGGCACATGCCTGTAGTCCCTGCTACTCGGGAGGAGGCTGAGGCAGGAGGATCACTTGAGCCCAGGAGTCTGAGGCTGCCGTGACCAAGGCTGACGCCACGGCACTCTAGCCCGGGCGACAGAGCGAGACTCTGTCTCAAAAGAGGAAAAAAAAGGGACACCAGTGAGACCACCCAGTTGTCACCAGAAGGCAGCTGGGGTGAAGGACCGACCTCCGCATCTGAAGATCGCGTGTGTGTAACCGCACGCAAGACCCTCCTGTTCTAGAAGAAACCAGCCTTGTGCGATTGAGATGCGGTTTTTGGTGGCCACCTGGGCTGAGGGATTCTTCAGTGAGAGCCCGGCCTTTCCTCGGTCTGACAGAGGCCATTACGGTAGAGTCCGATGTGCCTCCACTACGCTGGGACCTTCAAGTGACGGGGGTAGATCCTTCTGGAGAAGCACAGGGCCCCAAGCGGCGTCTGGAAAGAGCCAAAAGCGACAAGTTCCTGAGAGGTCGGACCAGAAGACCTGGCCTTGTCCCTTTGCAGCCGGAGACCAGAAGTAAATGACAATCACTGTCTGGGGACAAAGGCGTCTCCTTCGTTCTAGAACTGGAGAAATCCGCACCTGTGTTTCGAGGGCTTTTAACAGCTTGCAGCAAAGGAAAATCAAAATCAGGAAGCACGGCGTCGCGAGCAGGAACCCACAGAAACGTCCCTGGTGCTGTCGGAGTGCACCGTCTGAGAGGAAGGAATCTTCCAGAACCGTGCAGCCCGGGGCCCGTAGTTAACAACACCGTTAGTAGACGTAGAAACTGCTGGCTGGGCATAGCGGCTCACGCCTGCAGTCCTAGCATCCAGCACTTCTCCGGAGGTCGAGGTGGAAGGATCGCTGGAGGCCAGGAGTTCGAGGCCACCCTGGGCAACATGGCAAGACCCCATCTCTGTTAAAAAATAATTTGCTAAGAGGATCTTATTTTATTTTATTTTGTTTTTTTCTTGTTTTGAGAGGATCTTATTTTAAGTAGATCTTTATCTTAGGTGGATCTTATTTTTATTTATTTATTTTTTTTGAGACAGAGTCTCGCTCTGTCACCTGGGCTAGACTGCCGTAGCGTCAGCCTTGCTCTCAGCAGCCTCAGACTCCTGGGCTGAAGCGATCCTCCTGTCTCAGCCTCCCGAGTAGCTGGGACGACAGGCATGAGACTCTGCGCCCGGCCTCTGCTACCTGGATTTTGATGTCACTTGTCTTTGTGGGTGGCCCTGCAATCTAGGCCTCCCGTCCTCCACCCGACTCTCTCTGTCTCTCTGTCTGTGTCTCTCTTTGTCTCTATCTCTGTGTCTCTCTGTCTCTCTCACTGTCTCTGTCTGTCTCTTTCTCTGTCTCTCTCTGTCTCTATCTCTCTGTCTCTTTGTCTCTGTCTCTCTGTCTCTGTCTCTCTCACTGTCTCTGTTTCTCTGTCTCTCTCACTGTCTCTCTGTCTCTGTCTCTCTCTCTCCCTCCCGAGCCCTGCCGTTCCGCCCACCACCCTCCAAGGGACGAACGTCCTGTCTCTTCCCAGATCTGGGACACGGCGGGGCAGGAGCGGTTCCAGTCCCTGGGCGTGGCCTTCTACCGGGGCGCCGACTGCTGCGTGCTGGTGTTCGACGTCACGGCGCCCAACACCTTCAAGACCCTGGACAGCTGGCGGGACGAGTTCCTCATCCAGGCCAGCCCCCGGGACCCCGAGAACTTCCCCTTCGTCGTGCTGGGCAACAAGATCGACCTCGAGAGCAGACAGGTGGGTAACGGAGGCGGCGCCTCGTGGATCGGGGCGCTTCTCTGCCGCGCCCAGAACGTTCTGGAAGGTTCTGGGCCAGAGGGAGGGTGTGCTTGTCACCCTGGAAAAGCGTTTGAGACCAGCGGCCTCTGGAGACCAGGGCCTGGGTGACCTAGTTTAAGTCCCCATGGTGCCCCCGGTAGGCTGTGACTTTCGGCCATCAGCTTTGCTCTCTGAACCTCAGCTCTTTTTCTGGATTTAAAGGCGGGAACTAAGTTTTGCCGCCCCCTCCAGAGCCGGCCTGGGTGTCTGGGTTTGTAGGAGTTTGCTTTGGGCCTTGAGTGGAATTGCCCTGGTGTAGTTTCATTTTTTTTTTTTTTTTTGAGACAGAGTCTCACTCTGTCGCCCGGGCTAGAGTGCCGTGGCGTCAGCCTAGCTCACAGCAGCCTCCAACTCCTGAGCTCAAGCGATCCTCCTGCCTCAGTCTCCCGAGTAGCTGGGACTACAGGCATGTGCCACCACGCCCGGCTAATTTTTCCTATATATTTTTAGTCGTCCAGCTTATTTCTTTCTATTTATAGTAGAGATGGGGTCATGCTCTGTTGCCCAGGCGGGTCTCGAACGCCCCACCTCTCGCGAATCTCCCTCCTCGGCCTCCTCCCCGAGTGCTGGGACGACAGGCGGGAGCCCCTGCGCCCGGCTGCGTGTCGTTTCCAGTAGCATCTCTATTAGAAACATAGACTTTCTTGTTAGTTACAGCTGTGCTTATTTTTCCTGACCGTTGCTTTTTTTTGTCGCCTCCCTAAGCGACCTCATTCTTGTCTTGTGGCTCAAATCGGGGCAAGGGGCTGGGAAGGGACAGAGTATGTGTGAGTGGCCGGCGTGCTGGTGACCGCTGCGGGTCCCACAGTCCCCACAGTGATGGACAATTTCAGCGGCTGGGAGGGGTCCGCGGCCGGCGACACCGGGCTGCCGGGCGCTTTCCAGAGGGCCCCAGGGGAGGCGGCCTGTGTCCTCTGCTGCCTTCCCACCCTGCTGAGGCTGCAGCTGGAGGTCGCAGGTCATGGGCTCTGGACACGGGCGTTGGGATCGCAGCCCAGCCGTGCTGAGCTTGGCCAGCTGGTCCCCCCAGGTCCTCATTCCGCGGGTCTGATGCCCCAGCCCTGCCGCCACTCTTCCCCCGGGGGGAAACTGAGTCACCGCCTGCTGTCTGTCTGCGTCACAATGACTCGCGTGTCCTGCTTCTCCCGCCAGGTGGCTACGAAGCGGGCGCAGGCCTGGTGCTACAGCAAGAACAACATTCCCTACTTTGAGACCAGCGCCAAGGAGGCCATCAACGTGGAACAGGCCTTCCAGACGATCGCACGGAATGCGCTCAAGCAGGTGGGTCTCCCGTCGCCGTGACGCCTGACCGCTGACCACCAACCGCCGAGAAAGAAATTAATTGGCCAACTAAAAATATCTAGAGAAAATTAGCCAGGCGTGGTGGCTCACGCCTGTCGTCCCAGCACTCTGGGAGGCCCAGTAGGGAGGATCGCTCGAGGTCAGGAGTTCGAGACCAGGCTGAGCAAGAGCGAGATTCTGTCTCTACTAAAAATAGAAAGAAATTAATTGACCAACTAAAAATATCCAGAAAAAATTAGCTGGGCGTGGTGGCACATGCCTGCAGTCCCAGCTACTTGGGAGGAGGCTGAGGCAGGAGGATCGCTCGAGGTCAGGAGTTTGAGACCAGCCTGAGCAAGAGCGAGACCCCTTCTCTACTAAAAATAGAAAGAAATTGATGGGCCAACTAAAAATATATAGAAAAAATTAGCCTGCCATGGTGGCGCATTCCTGGCCTCCCGGCCTCCACTGCCCAGCCTCGCCACCTGTGTTCTGTGTAGCCAGAAAGACCTGCGTGTGTGTCCGAGAAGGTTCTGGTGTGTTTTGCGTCAGCTCCGAAAAGTGTCAGCGGTTTTTTTTTTGTTATTTATCGTTTTGTTTTATTTTTTTCGTTTATTTTTTTTTACCAACGCGCACGGTTCCGAAGTGAATAAACAATCTTGAAGATAGATGGGCAGGGAAGGCTCTGGCTGAGGCCACCGTTGGGTTTCCAGGGCTGGGCCCCGTTTTCTTTGCCTGCTGTGAGGTCAGGCCACTGTCTGGTGACGTTGCTGATTCTATTTAAGGAGGAGAGAAACCGGAATTCAAACGCCAGCTCCGCTAGCAGTCCCTGAATCCAGTTTGGGTGTTTTATTTTATTTTAGTTTACTTTTTAATTTTTATTTTATTTTTATTTTTTATTTTTTATTTTATTATTTTAATTTTATATTATTTTATTTTATTTTATTTCTTGAGACAGAGTCTCGCTGTGTCACCCGGGCTAGAGTGCCGTGGCGTCAGTCTCGCTCACAGCAACCTCAGACTCCTGGGCTCAAGTGATCCTCCTGCCTCAGCCTCCTCCCGAGTAGCTGGGACTGCAGGCATGCGCCACACGCCCGGCTAATTTTTTCTATATATTTTTAGTTGTCAGGCTAATTTCTTTCTATTTTTAGTAGAGATGGGGTCTCGCTCTTGCTCAGGCTGGACTCGAACTCTTGACCTGGAGCGATCCTCCCTCCTCAGCCTCCCAGAGTGCTGGGATGACAGGCGTGAGCCAGCACGCCCGGCCTGCTTATTTATTTTTAAATCGTGTGAACTTCCTTCACCCGTAAGCTGGGAATTCTTGCTTTGTGATGATTCAGCGAGACAGACAGTCTCTTTCCCCTCTCACGCACCAACGAATAACGTTTTTTGCTATGAACAGCTAAGTAAACAGGACAGTCAAGAAAGAAAATGCAGGAACACTTTATTCAAGGAATACAATTCCTGGCACTTTTGGCTGATCTTCAGTGTGATTGGCTAAAGCTATGTTTTATGGCCGGGCGCGGTGGTGGCTCACGCTTGTGATCCCAGCACTCTGGGAGGCCGAGGCGGGCGGATTGCTCAAGGTCAGGAGCCTGAGCAAGAGCGTGACCCCGTCTCTACGATAAAGAGAAAGAAATTAATTGGCCAACAGAAAATATAGAAAAAATTAGCCAGGCATGGTGGCACATGCCTATAGTCCCAGCTACTCGGGAGGAGGCTGAGGCAGGAGGATCACTTGAGCCCAGGAGTCTGAGGCTGCTGTGAGCGAGACTGATCCCACGGCACTGTAGCCCAGGTGACAGAGCAAGACTCTGTCCCAAAAAAAAACACAAAAAGTTGACCCCTAGCCGTGTGTCTCAGCCCGCACAAAACTGTCCTAAAGCTTTGCAAGAAGGAGCAGCGATGCCACGGGTCTGGAAGAATCATGGGGGGCGAAGGCTGGCGTGTCCCCGTGCTCTGAGTCACCGGCCTTTGTCTCTGTCCCTCTCTCTGTCCCCCGGTCCAGGAGACGGAGGTGGAGCTGTACAACGAATTCCCTGAGCCCATCAAACTGGACAAGAACGACCGGGCCAAGCCCTCGGCCGAGTCCTGCAGCTGCTGAGGCGCGGGGTTGGGGGGGGGGTCCAGAGAGCACTGTGCGCGGAGTCCTTCTCGACCCGAGATCTCACACCTAGGCCTTCAAACACGACCCTTCCTCCCCTCCCACCCCCACTGTCTCCCTCCTGCAAACGACACAGATCGATCTCTCCCGTCGGGCGGCCGTCAGACACGCAGCGACACCGCCCGCGTCTCAGGCAGAGACACACACGCAGAGACACACACACGCACAGAAACTCCAGCTCACGCCCGGGCCGGCTCCTGGGGGGGGGTCCCCCTGTGCCCCCGTCCCCCGCTGACGCGAGCCCCCGAGCTGGGGACAGACACACAGACACATAGACACACACACGCCGCGGCTCCGATGGAGAGAGAGAGACTCTCTACAGTCGGTCTGTGTCTAATGAGTTACACGATTTTTTTTAACGCTCTTGTGATGTTTTTACCTCCCCCCCCACCCCCTCCAGCCCTCGCTTCCCGAAGGCCGCCGCGTGGCCGTCGTCCTCGTCGTCGAGAAGGGCCACCGCCACCCCCGGGCTCCGTCACCAGGCCGCCACCCCCCGGCCAGGCTGAGTTTTGTATGTATCTGTTAACACGCTTGTCACTTTTAACTAACCCGACCTTTTTACGGTATCCGTTTATTATGTGACGCTTCTTAGGAAAGAACCTCCCAGTCCCGTGGTCATGTGTATGCGACCGATTAAAAAAACACACACACACACACGCAAAAACCCCATCGTACGAATCAGCGTGCGGAATCTCTCGGATGACAAAAAACGGCAGGCGCGGGAGACACAGGGGCGCACCCCTCCCCGTCCCCACCCCGGGCTGGTGACTGGGGATCAGACGTCCGTCGCGGTGTGCGGTAGACACGAGGATCACGGACGCCTTTTCTCAAAGACTTCAGAGCCAAAAAAAAAAAAAACCCCGGCTAGTTCCCCTTCCGTGTCAAAATCGTCCCCCCGAAAAAAGTTGATTCGCGTCGTGATCCGATGGTACATGTGCAATGAATTGATCAAACAGCTCTTAGTTCGGAAATTAAAGACTTTCATTCTCTTCTTCTTCTTCTTTTTTTATATATATATTTTTTCCTTTCCTGCCGCTCTGCACACTTCAAAGCCCCCATGTCGTTGAGATGAGCATCCTACCGGCCACAGGGAAGAAAGGAAAACCTCACCAGATCCGTTCCATAGCGATTTTGACCTTTGTTCTAGAAGGCACTCCTTTTTCAGGGTGGCGGTACCCCGTAGGTTAGCGGAACCTTTTTCTCCTCCTCCTCCTCCTCCCTCCCGCCGTGGCCCCCCTGGCAAATTAACCTGTTTCTTTGGTTGCAATCCCCGCCATCTCCACGCCCCCCCCGCCCCCCTCCCGGGACTTGCCCCTCCGTGTGTCATAGCTTGCTGGAAACGGAGCACCTGCCTCTCTTTTGCGAAAGGTCTACATGCCGGGGTGTGTGGGCCAAGCTCTCCTGTACAGAGATGAACGTGATGCCAATAAAATTTAACAACAACAAAGATCGCTCGCCTTGGCCCTGTCTGGTTTTTTCCCCGCTTCTTCCTCTTCTTCCAGAGCCTCAGCTCGGTGGAGACCACGTTGGGTCGACACAGGCGACGCTTTCCCAAGCACAGGACCCTCCACGGATGGGCCCCTGTCGGCCTTTGAGGCAGGAAGGCCAGGCCTGTCATCCCTGTCGCTTGGTTTTGGGGATTTTTTTTTTGTTGAGACAGTCTTGCTCACAGCAACCTCAGACTCCTGGGCTCAAGCTATCCTCCTGCCTCAGCCTCCCGAGTAGCTGGGACTACAGGCATGCGCCACCACGCCCGGCTAATTTTTTCTATATATTTTTAGTTGGCCAATTAATTTCTTTATATTTTCAGTAGAGATGGGGTCTCGCTCTTGCTCAGGCTGGTCTCAAACTCCTGACCTCTAACGATCCTCCCGCCTCGGCCTCCCAGGGTCCCAGGATGACAGGCGTGAGCCTCCGTGCCCGGCTGGATTTTGTTTTTAATCGCAGTGTTGCGGATTGCAGACCCGGAATGGAGAAAACGCCTTGTCTCATTAGAGGATCAGCAGCCACCAGCTGCTGGTGACCCACACAGGCCCTGCATGTAACCACGTGTGACGTGTTTTCTTTTTAATTGACCTGGCTGCCAACACTCAGCTATCGTAACAGTTCTGCATTTCGCACAGGAGCGGCATATCTGGCGGCAGGAGGCCCTGGTATCCCAATGTGCCTAAGCTACCAGGTAGAACCAGAATGGTTGTCACACCTAGACATGGTTATTTTATAAAATAAGCAGGCGTTGTTGCGACAGTGGGTCAGTTTTAAGTTTTGCGAAAGCGTCCCCCTGACTTTTAGATCCCGAATTATGCTTCGCGACCCTTCACTAGGTTTCTGCTTCCTCGGGCTCCTTGGTTGCTTTCTCTCCTTCCTGGTGCCTCCTCTTGGCAGTGTCCTTCGTGCGTTAAAAATAGTGTCCTTGGAAGCTGAGGTGTCACAGTTGGGGACATCGGCCCCAGCTGCACCCTGGCTGGTGGTGCAGGGCGTAAGTCTTCTCTGGTCCTATATTTCGTGCCGGGCTTCCCAGCGGGTTATCGGGCTGCGAGAGGGGCAGAGTCCTGTGGAGTTTGGTGCCCGGCGATTGAGCCATCCTTGCACTCCTGGTCGGTGCGGAGCTCTGCAAAGTCATCGTGTCCCTCTGACCGTGACCGTGACTGTGACCGTGACATGGAAACGGACTTCCCCTCTGATCTCCTTGACCCGCATCCTAAAACTGATGATCACCCGTATCCAGACATTAACCTGCCTTATCTGGAAAGGAATGTCACCTTTCCATCAACCTTGATTTCAACCCTTGGTCTTAGGTTGTCGCATCCTAATTTTAACCTTGGCCTTGAACTGACCCTGACCCTGGTCTTCACCCTCATAACTGATGATCGTCCTGAAGGTTATTATTGCCATGGAAATGACCTTGATTCTGACCACCCCTCCCCCTGCCAGCCCTAAAGATCATTCTGACTTTGTTGTTGTTTTGTTTTGTTTTGTTTTTCTTCAAATTCTGGACCCGAACTTGTGAAACCTGCAAATTTCAGGATGGCAAATTTCAGGACGTGTTGATGCAATCCACATGTAGTACGCATGAAAGTCTTGGCCTAGGCCAC